>OMLF01004696.1:2089-16147 GCA_900302615.1 Holocentrus rufus | reverse complement strand
GGCTAAATCCTTCTCATCTTGCAAGTTTGCAGCAATTGCACCTACACCCCAATGACAAGCAGCAGCTTTTCTTCATTTTAATTATAGGAGCAGGTGTTGTCAGACAGTATTCTGCCTGTTAGGACTTCACATTCATTCATATTCATTAGATGGCTTTATAACTAAACTACATTTATCTGTGCACTGAATTTGCAGAGAATATTATCCTTATCCTGAGCCATGAAAGCAAAATCATGAAATGAGAATAATATGGGATCTTTAATAAAGATTCATATACATGTATAGCATGAGCAATTTCGAGTGCATATTTGCAAGTGTGTGTCTTACCCCTAGCAGAAAGCACAGTCTGCTCCACAGAGCCCCCCGGTGCTCCTGCTGTTTGTCTGAGGAGAGTCCACAGGATGTGGGGCGGCTGGCTGGTGGAGCTGACCTGCAGGGTGAAGACACATGGGAGGACGGCTCTGCCAGCCAGAGCCTCTCGAATGGTCGGGCGGGTGATTCTACGCATGTTCACGATGGAGGAGGTCGCACCTAGAAAGACAGAGAGAGACAGAGAACAGGACTTGGTTGGCACGGTAGAGGAAACATTGCTTGCAGGTGAGATATCACCATGGGGGGGAGAGAGAGAGAGAGAGAGGAGAAAATGCAGTAAGGAAAACAGATTTCCTGAAGAGACGATTCGGATATGCACTTCTGCGCTGTGCAAGGGTGCAGCAGATAAACTGTTTTTGACAAAGACATGAATCAATCTGTTGGGCTATTAGGGTAAATGACTTATCCTGCGCTAAGCAGTAGAGGAGGCACATAGATAGTGTAGGCTGCAGCTTCTCACCAAGGCGTCTGATAACAAGACCTCGGGGATTCATTAGCAATTTCACACTCACATTTCCACACCGGAATCCAAGAGGAAAAAACTTGTTTCTCATGTTCCAGCAAAGTAACACAACACCAGCCCATTATGAGGCTGCCAGGCTGGCGCGTGCACACTCACACACACACGTGCACGCGCACACAGACATATGCACACACGCACACACACACAAACACACACCAGTGACAACTGTGGCACATTGGATTCATTAGAATTACTTCAATTTCTTGTAAACATTTCATCGTACTCACATCACACACCTGTTCATTTTGTATTTACTTTCATAAAAATTTGCATTTATGAATTGAATAAATATCTTATCATAGTTCTACATGGTCTGTTCCTTACAGTGTTGATGTCTGCTTTAATATTTTGAAATGAATAAAAATGAACTCACACACACACATACATATATACAGTACATGTTTTAGTTTGCATAAATGACTCTTGGCCTCTTGTCTCTTGTTGTCCGTCTCTCTCCACCCCTCCACCCCCCCTCCCACTCAAACTAATTTGGTGTGGTTTGATGTAAAAGGGTCAGGGGCAGTGTCATTGTATAAAGTGCTGGGTTCATGGCTCTGCAGATAGAAAGCAGTAATTCACTCTGTCTGGTAGCCATGATATACAGGCTCGGTGTAACCATGACAACAGCATCATCAGTAAAAACATTACCTCGGACCCTCCCAACGTTACCACTTTGTGGCTCTCTGTCTATCTTCCTCACATACCAAGCTTGAAAAAATAAACCATAAAATAATAAACCACACCAAAAACTATAAACCACAAAGAAGAATATTTTTCCACACCACATTTGCCCACTTTCTATCAACCTTTTACTCAATTGCATAAATCACTTTTATTCACTTCGACGATATCACACTCAATTTTATAACCACATTATCTGATCCTTAGCAAGACGATGAGCTGCCATTCTCAACTCATGATATCAGTAAATACCTTGGACTATCTGTACGATGTGAGACTCTCCGACAAACAGCCGTTACACCAGCATAAAGCCACTTAAGGTTTTCTCACAAACCTTTAGTCAACTCAGCTGAAATTTGTTCAAGGATCTTTGCAATTTGCTTTCCATTTTTGTCCACCCCATTCAAATTTCCACTGTGTAATTCAAACACAGCAATTTGTAGAAAACCAATATAGGCTTAACAAGAAACACTGACTGAAAAAAAAAACAAAGCCTTATTTGGAGTAATGCAGTTAAGCTGCGTAGTGGAATTGAATCCCCCGAACGATATCTCCATCTGCATTTTGATTGGAATTTTTTCACAAGCTGAACCCCCTGAGAGCATCTCTCTGTGCTGAAAAACGCCCCCACCGCCTTCTCCTCAAATCAGAGGTAATCACAAAATCACAGATACTAGGGAGGGAGAGAGAGAGAGAGACTGGTGGAGGGAGAGGGGGAGAGAGGGAGAACCAGAGGGGAACAGGAAGAAAATGAATGGTGGAAATTGAGAGACTTTGGATGACAAATGTACCCTGAAGCATGGCTGTGACAGACGGGACAAAAGAAAAACAGCCTGAAAGAAAAACAGAGTCCTGGAAGTGACATGAAGGACACTCGCTGTCATTAACAGACGCCATCTCTTATTCCTGTCATTCCTCCTCAAGAGTACACTGGGCTGTTTGGATCAGGGCTGCACTGACATGAGGTTCTCAGTGGATGATGGGCGATATTTTGCGCCGATATTAAACTTCTTCGACAATTTCCATGCCAAATAACCACGTTAAACATGTTCCCTGTTTTCCCAAGTGATTTTTAGCAGAGTGGAAAAGCCTCCGATGCAGCATTTTGGTCATAAGACAATAAAACTCTCCACCGAAACCCCGACTAATCACATTATTTTAGGTGCGTTAGCAGCATTTTACGGCAGGGTGACCCAAAATTAGCCCTTTAAAAAAGGAATTAATTTACAGGAAACACAATTTAACAGCTCATGAATAAAGAAAATGCGCAACGAAAATACAATTGCATCGCTGGTTTGTTTTAGGTCTTGTCCTGGTTTTACTGTTTTTATGTGCTGTGGTCAGTTAGGAACCTCCATCAAATCAGTAATGGATAACATGTCTGGTGATTTAATAAACAAACCAACAGTGGTCTGGCCCTGGTATGGATTTCTTAATACGAGAGCAAATTCAATATATCAATATCCATTATAAAAGTATGTATCAGCTTAACACAGCTATGCACGTTCTCACATTGCACGAGTTTCTAGGTCCAAGAAAAACTGAGAAGAAGGTTTTTGTTTTGGTTTGGGTTTTTTTTTTTTTGTGATACTCCACACACAGTGAGGTCAGAGGTCAGGGTTGGCAGGGCCCCTGTCTCTGGCAGGGATTCAGTGTCTTGCTCGATGGCACTTCAGCAGCAGAGATGCTTGTTCTGACAGAGGCTTGAACCTGACCGTGCGGCTGGAGAACAGCCTCTCATCATTACTCTACCCTGCTTCACGGTTGAGGGTTAAGAGCATGAGGAACGTATAGTCTAACTTTGAAGTAGTTTTTATGATAATATTCCCCTCCATCAAGAAGAAAGAAAAGCAAAATTAATTTTAAAATGCATGGAAATGGAGGTGGTGGTGACTGTGTGATGTGGGCCCGGCGACTCGGTCTATGAATGTACTTGCAGCTCAAGGGGTTTGAAACCAGTCTTGAAAACAAGAGCCACTTGAGCGGCCTAATGTCCTTCCATTTTCCCTCATCAATATGCAAATTTATGCAGCAAGGTGCAGCAACATCTAAGCCTATCATCTATTCTATAGGGGGATCTTGCGTGGTGTAAGTATGAAGTTTCAAACATATATTGTTATTGAGTTATTACACCCATAAGAATGCATCAACACACACACAGACACCATTATAATGACATAATATTCTGCAGACCATGTTACTACATCACGGTGGCAGGTAGGCAGGTAGTGGGTGGTATGGACAAAATCAAATGTCACAGAATACCTCAATATCAATATTGTGACAATACTGTATGGATGATTAATGGTGCTTTCATTAGATATTTACACACAAGGGATTTTTGACAAACAATAATTAGCAATGTTTTTGTATATGAAAACTAAGCAGGTCGAGGCAAATAATAAAAGAGCTATAAGAGTCTGACAAGTTCAGAAAATTACATCAATTTACTGTAATGAAGCCTTTAAAACCAGGAAAAGACAACATTTATGTCACAATATTACGATATTCAAAATCCCAGACGGTATCTAGTCTCTTATCACAATATCAATATCATATCAATATAGCACCCAGCTCTAATGGCAGCACATATAAGCAGGAGAGTGAAGTAAACTCTATGTGCAGCTAACACTGTTATGTTTCCAGTAAGAAGTGATGAAGAAGTAATGAATTACTACTTCAGTTTCAGTGGTAATGTTATAGTTATAATTTAAAAGAAAAAAAAAGCTTACATAATCATTTCCTCTGCATATCAGGCTGAAATTGAATTATCAAAAGCCAGTATCCCCTCACCATCATCTAATTTGTTCTCTGCATAAATAATCACTGCCCTAGCTGTTAATGTGGACACATGCTGGGTCTGAAAAGGTCTCTTACTCCTGGTGGAATTACTTAATTTTATCAAGTAAAAATATGACAAGAGCATTTCTGTCTCCAGCGTAATGATGAATTACTGCTGTCAAAGAGGAACAGCTAAAGTGATGCTGCAACGTTTAAAAGCAGTGATGCAGTATTTTGTTGGAGTAACAAAGCCAACCCTGACCCTGACCATCATGCCAATCACAGGTAAAGTAATTAAAGAAAGAAATTTATCTCCACCCCAGGCAGGCAGCAGGCTGTGTGCACGACCTCGAACCTCCGATACAATCCGCCAGAGACTCGCAGCTCTGAGATGTTTTGTCTTTTTGTTCCATAATTGTGAATTTTATGCATAGTTGTAATTGAACAGATGGTCGACTAACTTGCATAAATGGGCTTGGAGATTTTCCAGCTCAATCCCACAGAGCATGTCTGCAAACATCCTCAGCATGTCATCTCTCACTTACAACCCCCACATTAATATTGAACTGTCTTGCGTGGTAAAAATAAAAAAAAAATGGAGCTGGTTTGCTCTAACTGTCAAATGTCATTCTACCTTTCGGCCTACTCCCTCCTTCTTCTTTGCGTCCTCCGTGGCTCCTTTCTCCTCCTTTGCCACCCTCACTTGTGATATGACATTATCTACCAGAACTGATTATAGTTTGTTTTGACCAGAAACTGTCAGCTGGTTTCTGCAGCAGCTGCAGTGGTCGATGTCAAGAGACACGCTCAGACTCACCCAGACCGAAGTACAGCAGCAGCATCAGAGCCAGGAGGACCTGCCGCCCCGCCGCACACAGAGAGGGAGCCATCCTGGACCTGGAGAGAGACGGGGCAAACAGACAGGCGGGGAGTGAGACGGGATGCAGAGAGACAGAACCGGGAGGAGATGGAAAAGCTATGCAAAGATCTGCAGGTATATGGTGCATGTCTCTCGGGTTGGTTGGAGCTATATAACTATTTTACCAATCTATTTCTACATCTCCCCAGGCAGCATATAAAAGTCATCCATCATCTCATTCTTTATGTAATAAAATAATAAATTAGTGTGTATGTGTGCGCCCCTCAAAGACGAACTCTAATATATTATTTGTGCCTCAATATAAAGATGTGAATCAAACATGACAACATGGTTACTTATTATTGCTATATGCCATTGTATTATTAACAGGCTACACATTAATACCATCAAATTACTATTCAGATCTAACACCAAACGTAAATGCCTATTATGTGAGACCTCGCCATGTAACTCCCCGTAAGCATTACCCTGAGTCAGATCTTACTAATCTTATCCACTAACATGGAATACTAAACAGAAACTTTAAAGCTGTAATATTGTTGCTGTTGGGTGAGAACCTTATGACCTCAGTTTTGGTGAGTCTCAACTGTTATCCTTCTTGTAATCATTTAATCATGCGAAGGATTATATGCTTTTCTGCAGGTTAAAGGTGCGCTATGCAAATCTGTCGAGGTTTGATTGAAGCGAGGACCCTTTAGACTCAACAGACAAAAACATGGATTAAGCATGAAATCTATCAGTTAGTGGTGATGAGAGCCATGTAGACTCAATCATCAAATTTCATGCTTAGTCCATATTTTTTATCATTTAAGTCTGAACAGTCCTCACTTCAACTGACCCTCAGGAAATCTGGATAGTGCACCTTTAATAAAACTCTACAATCATGAGGCCATTTCAAAATGAATTGGATAAAAAACTTGGTGATCACACTAAAACAGGTGTGTGTTGTTAGTCCTGTCTATCCCTGAGTTGGTCACGTTCAAGCCACCACACTTGTCACTCATCTGGATGATCTGTCCACCTTGAAACATCCAGCCTGAGTCCGAGCATGTGACTTCATGACCATTAGCTTCACCTTGATAGCCACAAGCCAGCTCACTGCAGGCTGTGTCCACGCAAACAAGGGACTTCAGAGACAGATGATGAAACATAGAGACTGTCTATTTACTGATATTTCAACGTAAAGAAAAAAGCTGCATCTTGAAGCTTTAAGGAAATTTTAGGATCCAACCACAGTTCATTGGAGTTTGCTTGTGTTGAAGGATAAGTATTCTAAAAACTATTCTACTTTCTCTGGTCAGTTGTCAGCCAAGACCCTGCCCTATATTTGCTATGCCACTGACCACCTCTGCCCGCATGTGTGTGAGTGTGTATCCAATGCCTTGCAGGCAGCGAGCTACACGGAAAACAAAATGAGCTGCTATAGCTGGGATGGACTGTTGTATTATGTGTGAGAGGTTGTAAACCACTGGCACTGCAACGAGGAAAAATAACATTTGAACCCACAATGGATGAACCACAACACTGGGTTGGTACCTGGCTAAAATTGGGAATGAGACATTTTCCCTTTTTATTAAATCTGATACCATGTTAGATATCAAAAACTGGATTTTATGCCACAGAGAGGCTGATAAATTTCTAATGGAGAAAAAACCGGCTGCATCTTAATTTGCCTAATGATCTCAAATGGATGGCCTTAGTGCTCATTTTCACTAAAAGTAGCAGATCTGATCGGTGCTCAACGTGAGCTTAAAGTTAAAGTTTAATCCCCTGAGCCAATATGTGCAGTAAAAACATGATTTTGGTGCATTCCTTCTGAAGAACATAGAGGAAATCCTAGCCCACATTAGAAACGAGCTGCTGAGTTTGCCAGAGGATTTGGCTCGGGGCCCAAAGCTTCTCAGCTCAGTGGAAAGACACATGAGACAGTGTTTACTGCGCAGCTCTGGCAGGATATGGGCAAGATGGGGAAGAATACGCTGTTTTAAGCATACATCTGTGTTACATAATGCATCATCTTTTAGTTGACATAAAGGGGAGAGAGGAAAAACAAATGACTCTAAATTATTCATTTACTAATGGAAACAAAATCTGTTCTTTTGGTACCTTCGTGACAGGCATGCCCAAGACAGGCTAGCAGACGGCACAGAGCAGTGCTTGGAGTAGAAATTAGTCCGACATGTTTAGACTGTCTAGATTTCAGTTCTGTAAAGTAAACGATTTACCCAGGGAAGCAAATGCCCGAGCCTCATAACATTCACCAAGGTAACAGCAGCTCATGCCAATGGCATCCTTAATGCTCAGAGAAAAGATTATGCAACACCAGTATACCAGGTCAAGCCTTTATAGATTACAAATAAAAGCCCAATAATGGTGACTCTCTTTTTCCGCCCTGTGAAAACTCGCTAAAATCTAAAAAGCCGTAGTTTGAGAGACAAAACAAAAGTACTTCTCTCAGATAGTAAAGCGCTGAATAGCGATTGACGTCTACTATACTTAAGTATCATTAAAAAGCAATTTGTTGTGCCATTTTAATACAGAGTACCCATGGTGGTCTATGGACAGGACAGTCTAGTAGGGGTGAGACCCCGCTGCGCCACACACTTTGAGGCATCCCATCTCCAAAGGCGGGTTAGGACCCTGTGATGGGCTGTGACAGATTGGGGTCGAGCCATTGGACTGGGTGCATGTTGAAGGCCTGAACCATTGGTTGAGCTCGCTAGGTGGGTGACAAGAGATTTCTAAAGGCTTGGAGAGGGTCATGACACCGAGAAGTTTGCCCAATCCTGTTGTAAGGAGAGGGGGTTAGAGTCTTCCATCAGAGGGCATGGGACTGGCAGGGGCCCAGCAGCCACCGCCGACACCACCGGAATACAGAGACCGGCCTATGGGCACCTCATAGAAGTCTGCGTGCCTATACACACCAGCCATTCAAAGATTTACCCGAAGGGATTTACAACATACAGTGCACTGACCATCCAATCACACCAGCCGCATACTAACCAGTCCTGGCTATTGTTAAGGACGAGTCATCAGATGTCGTGAACGCCTCCCTCTAAACCTCCTTTCTTCACTTTCACAGGCGTAGTTGTGTCTCAAGAAGAAAAGAGCCAGAAGTCTCTAAAATGCTTCAATGGACTTCAATGTGGATGTCCATTCGACACATTTTCACGTTGTTGTCTGAATAGGACGCATTCTGAACAAATTCTGAGCGCCTACGGGTGGAGTGACAGAGATCCAAAGAGAGTTAACAGACGAGGCTGGCAGACCTACATTATGGCTCACCACTAAGCTGTCAGTCTGTTGAAGCAGGAGACCAACTGGGCTCGCCATCATCACGACGCAGGCGAGATGGGCCCCTCGACCCAAATCTCCTTGAGTTCCGCAGTTGGTGGGAAAATTGCTTGGAAAAAAAAAATTAAAGTGTGGAACAGATCATGTCAGCTCCTGTTGTAGATGTGAGTTAAATCATGTTTGTGTGCACAGCATGACAGCTTTATACTCACAAAGCTTCCATCGCCATACGTTCAAGTGTGTGTGTGTGTGTGTGTGTGTGTGTGTGTAGTATACTATAGCTCCGTTCTGCTGTGGCCTCAAGAATAAAGTAATTTGACAGAAAACTGTTAAGGTCCTTTAGTTAATCAGGCCAGTGTTGATTTATCACATGCATGCAGCCATTATAGTATACACACACACACGCACACATGCACGCACACAGGCACACACACACACAAACACAAACATACACATATGCATGCACACACCATAAACACACTTGAAATGTACATGTACACACAAGCATGTATACTGGAAATCAGTTAAATAAGCACTTAATTTTTTGCCATCCTCAAAGTGGTGGAGCCCTATATATTCTGCAAAAAAAACCCAACAACAACAACAAAAAACGACACACACACACAAAAATAACAGGAAAGTACATGTGCTAAATAGTTTATGTGCAACGCTTTTCTTTCCACAGTTAAATAATCTTATTTTTCTCTTTCTCTCGGCCTTGGACAGAACACTGTTCTCCACCCACCAGGAGAGAACTCGATTTGCCCCCATGGGAAATGAAATTCAGATAGAGCAAAAGTCTAAGAGTTTATTCTGTATTTCTATAGATAGTTCCAAAACTTTTTTTTTTCTCAGGGAAAGAGCATGATAAATCTAAATAACAACAACGATAAGCAGAAGCAGGAGAAAAAAAAAAAGAAATGGTTAGAAATAGGGGTGAGGAAGAGGCGCTGAAGACTTCAGATAAATTTATGTTATTAGACTTCAGGACGGCAGCAGAGCTGGTTTAACAGTAAAAAGTCAAACTGTCAGTCATGCTTTCTCCCCCTACTGGGACTTGACAGGAGAACGTGATTCCTTTCTTTCCCTTCTCTTTAATCATGTCTCACAAAAACCATTACCTCTGGAGAGTGGTGGAGTGAACAGTGGAATAACAGCTCCAGATGACTGACAGACAAAGTTGTGGGCGGGGAGGGAAAGAAGATGAAGGAAGAGGAATGAGGGAAGGACATTTTACCACCAATGTGAAAATAACACTACACTGCCGCGATGAAAGAAGCCCTTTAGAAAAGCTGCATGGGTGGCACCTCAATACTTCTGGCTTTGCTCGGTGGGAGTTAGCGTCTTTGGCCAATCTATCCTGAATAGCTTTTTGCCTGAATTTTTGAATTTCCATACGATTGCACAGAGGCAATTTTCATTTACAAATTGGACGCACCTTGTAGATGATGGGGAGTAATACATTGGTGGCACATTGCAGCGACGTTTTGGTGGAATAAAAGGGCCATCAGAACAGGCGAATTAATTGCTTTAAAAATGGCAAACTTTAAAAAAAAAACCACACAATTGGAAAATGAATTGAGCTGAATCAGGTGTACACTTCCTGCTTCCTTAAGGCTTTGTGCTCTGCCGCACTTCTCTCTCCTCCACGCACACACACACACCTATACACCAAACACACACATACCTTTTGTGTGTGGCTGTGTGGTGACTAATCACTCTCAAAGCAACTAATGACTCATGCAACTGTGGCCTGGGTTTCAGATGGAAAGAAGAGACTGAAAGCTGCCGGTCCCTCAGTTTTCCAGATTACATGCCCCATCCTCTCACACAGACGCCATTGATCTCACCAAGCACGGGGACAGGAGTTATTTAAACCCACGCCTGCTCGATAACAAGCTTCGCAGAGGCCAGGCTAGGATTTGGCTTGATGCGTGTGCATTAAAGCGTGGATGGGAGGCCAATTACAGTATCGCTCTCAAAGATCACTGAGGGATAGACTCAAGTTTGAGTCATGAGTTGGGTGTGTAGTAACTGTAAGTGGGTTATATACAGTTAGAGCTCTCTTGTTCTTTTCATTCATCACTTAATATTCAACCTAGGCACCAACGAATCGTACTGATGTTTAATGCATATGTCACCACTGGTGTGTGAATACCTGAGAGAGATGCACAGCTAAGGTACATCTGTTTCACCCCGCCCTGTACAGCTATTAAACAGCTGTGGAGCTGTATTCGTCTCATTTATCAGCGCAGAACTCCAACAGATGATCTCTGTTTTGCGTTCACTTCCTGTCTCTTTCTTCCTCCACCTTCCATTTCACCCCCTATCTGACACCGTTGCATATGTATGTGTGTGTGTGTGTGTGCACGTTTGTGTAGATGTGACTGTGTGCCGGTGCAAGGGGGCCAACTGTGAGTTGAAGGGGGAAAAAAAGAAGCCATTTAAATTCATTTAATCACCATTTCAGGCAGATCCCCTATTTGTAAGTGTGCATATAAAAGTGGGAGAAGTGAGTATTGTAATGGATAGCCTCTGGAGGAAATGGAAACCAGGGTGCGCCAGACGGAGGCCCCGCTGGAATCAATCACTGCACTTTTCTGTAATGCATCATGCAGGATCAAATCGCACGGGTGTCATGTGATTTGCTGTACAACCTCCAAACCTTTTACTGAAGGCAGGAGAAATGTACTTAAGAGAGGACTTCACTGAAAAACAAAGCTGATTTATTATGTGCATAATCCCCCAAAAAACTGTAAACGGCGCTGTCCAATTTCATTTGGTTCGAGAGCTACTTAGTGCTAATGAGTAAGAATCGAGTGATGTTATCTAGAGGACACTTATTCAATGTTAATTTAAACACAGTTCAGAGAATTAAAATAATGGAAACTGTTATGGCCTAAAGACTCATGAAGCGATGCTGTTGAAAAATAAAGTTTTCAAGTGAGAAAAATTGTTTCATATACAGTATTTTCCACAGTGAGTAGTAGAAATCAGGCCAGAGATTTAAATCAAAATATCCAATTAACTAAAAAGTGCTAAATATCTTTCTCAAAGAACCAGTTCCACTAAAGACGAAAACAGAGATGTTCAAATGTATTCTTGGTGAAATGTCCCTTTAAGGAAATGGCAGTAAAGAGGTGCTTGGTGATATATTGGGGTCAGATGTCAAATATATGCTGCTAGGGGCCGTTGCCATGCTGCCTGAGTGTCTACTATTCCAGCTGTGTCTCAAGACGTCAGAGGTCAAAGGTGAAGCTTCAGAGGTTATTTCCTTCCAACAAAGCTCATAGGATAAGGTGCTATCATCTTGAACATGTTGGTAATGTCTCCACCTCCACACATGCACAAATAAAGTTACAATAAATCGGCCACAGTAAAACCACAATTTCATCCGCAGGGAAAGGTGGTGGTCCGAGAAACGAGCGGCTGAGGAGTTAAATGGAATAACAGACACAAACACAGACATGTTGTTGGGACTTCATCCAAGAATTCTTCATCTTTAATGATGTGCTGAGTCTGTGGAATATCAACTAGATGAGGAGAGGGAGAAAAAATCGAGTTCTGTCCTTCAGCAATGTTTATCACCAGTGCCAATGCCTGGAAACACAAAAACTATCTTCTCATTGGAGCATTTTCGCATCAGCAGTTAGCGATAACAATAAAGCATGGCTGACTGCAGATATATATAGAAAAAATAAAAAAAACACTGTGACGTTTGGAAAATAACATATCAACAGTGCAACACACAGGCATTAAGAATTAAGCATTCGTTTGAATATGACCAATCAGTCTAATCTGCTCTGTGCTGAGGAGGCACTGGGACTGCTGATAACTTTGGTGCGAGCTTCAGCCAAAATAATGTTAAATGAGACATTCTGCCCATCTAAAGAGCTTGTTCCTAACCAACGGCGCTGCCCTACATCTGTCTTCCACCAGTCAATACCTTAGAGGAGAGCCTCTGGCCAAAGACAAAGAGAGGGACCTTTCTCTTTGTGTGGGTGAGCTGTTCAGCTGTGGTCTCATCTACGTTTGTAATGATTGGCCTAGTGGGTAGCTTTAGTCCCTCCCAGGGTAAAGAGTGCACTTGATTGATGGATTGGTTTGTCCAACCCCGCTTGGGTTTTGCCGACTGGAGAGTCACTCAACGAGGGGTTTCAATACGCCCAGGGAGCGAGGGCGATGGAGGGAGAAGGAGTTGGGCATTGCACTTCATCCACTGCTCAGTTCAAAGTAACCATTGTGCATTTCTTCTTTCTTCTTGATAACAGCTTGTGGTTGAATCATAGGCTCTGACATTTGGGAGCTGTCCAGTGCTGAAAACATAGATAGTTTCAGCTCCACAGATGGCAGTTGTGAACTCATTGTAAGGCTTAGCCGATTCCCCTCTCGCTTGTAAATGGCTCACAAAGTTCAGAGAGATCATAAAATTCCCACTCGGTTTTATAGTCTGGCTTACTGTGTGCCAAATTGAATGTGTGTTTATGAATTAAAGTTGGGACACAAAACAAAGACGGCGGAGTCCCCCTGTATCTGTGGTATTAAAACACTAGCCATCACGGTCATACATTTCCAAGCCTATTCACCACCATTTAAATGCAACGTCGCCATAAAGCTGAGAAGTACTGCCTCAAGAGCAAAGGCCTCAGAGGTACGGCTTATTTTGGTCACACCTAAGATCCTTTAAGCTGGTGGTGGTCCTAATTTGCATTTATATAGTGCCATTCTGTTTGCTATTAACATTGTATTTAGAGTGTAGACCCCATAATCAGTGATATATTACAGCCGGCACTTTCATACCACAGAGAATAATACGAAACCCTGAGTGAGTATTGTCATTAGCTTTCACTGCAAACACACCAACATGGCTCTGGACAAACATTCATATTAGAGAATGGAAAAAAAAATACAGCTCTGCACACAATGTCTTTATATTAAAAAAAAACAACCTCCCCAAGCACCTTGACATAGATCCAGTCATAATAATAAACTGTCTCTTTCCTCCCCCCTCCCCCTCCCTAAAAAAAATGTTTTTCTGAAAGTATCTCGTCTGTCTAAACTCATCTTTCTCATCTGACAGCTCTCTGTTTCCATCCTCCGCACTGATGCAAAGCAACTCCCAGAATCACAGTCAAATCAGAGGCAGACATAACAAACAACACTGAGTGCAGAGTTTGCAGCGAGGCAGTCACACCAGGCTAGCACTCTGTTCGGAATCAGAGCCTTCCCATCTCCACAACACCGCTCCATTTCTCCGCTTTCTAGTCCCTCAGGTCCTCTGAGTGTGGTCATCTACATTGCTGGCTGGCTGCCACACACCAGCAGACTGAACTGAACACACATACACACACACACACACACACAAATACACAAAAATACACAAATATGCATGCCTGGGCACACCCACTCAAACACGCTCACAAACACACACAGTCATCCGGACAGAATGAAAAATGCATGCTGCAAACTTTCAGTCAGGTCGCTGAGCCGATCAGTCCTCACAATTCTCCCTTGCCACTCTCTCATC
>OMLF01004692.1:2625-18543 GCA_900302615.1 Holocentrus rufus | reverse complement strand
TGAGTGGTCAGGACTGTCGTGAGTCTTACACCATGCTTTCTGACGGCCTCTACAACCTGTTAAGAGCAAAACTGCCTGTTTACAAAAGGGTCTAACTGAAGCATAGATACCATATAGTATCACTATAAAAAAAAACCAGGACAGTTCTACACACCTTTACTGGTTCAACCGGGTCAACAATGGCTGCTTCTTTTGAGTCCACATCAATCAGAAGGTACATGTAGTTGTCACTGAGTGCTGGGAGAAGCTCTATCTTCATGTTTGTTTGTTCCACCAGAGACGATTTCCTTATGGGGGTGTGAAGAAGAGAGGCTGCTTGGGCTTGGACTTTGACAGGTGCTGCATGGAAGAATAAAACTCATTTGTAAATAACACATCAGGTGCCATTAGCTGAAACCTCAATTAAAAGCCTAAATAATGACACAAATATAAGGTAAAAGTCACCATTTGCAATCGTGCTAGTTTTGGGGAAATGTATTGTGAATTTTTGCAGGGCTTTAAAATGTGTTATTTTTTCAGCTAACGAGTTAGCAGCATTGATTTTTGCTAAATGAAAGGCACAGCAAAGTATGAATAAATAAGATGACGCAAGAGCCTAGAGCTGTTCGCCCAGCTGGTTGCGTTCAATGAACAGCAGACATCCAAGTGCGACAAAAAAGGCAAAGCTAACTCTGATAGCAAGCTTGAGCTAGTTGTAACACATATAAGGAATATCTTGCAAGGAAAGCTTGCGTCTTGAGACTAAATGCGTGCCAAAAAATGGAGGCGTTGTAACGACGTACCACACTTGTAAGCTGTTGCTGCTCCAATTACACCTAGAGTGCAGGCACTCCCTATTAGAGACTTCAGTAACATAACAACACTGCGCTTATTACATTCGCATAAACCAGAAAAGTTGGGTTATGCGTTCAGTTCCGCCTCCTTATCAACTTTAACCTTCTGGTCTCAACCAATCAGGTGTGGGGGAGTAGAACGTATAACTAGGTGTTAAAGCAAACAGTAAGATGTTTTAATCTTTAACTTGGGCTATGCGCGTCTGTTTTGGATATGAATATGACACAAAAAATCCTTTGCCACTTACTGTGCACTTTGTGATTCCACCTGCAGGGTGCCAACATAAACGACAGGTAAAATTACCAATATTGTCCGCAGATGAGGATTCGCGTGCCGACCATTTTGTCCCTCTTGGCGTGCCGTAGCTTGGCAGGGAAGCGTTAGGGAAGTGAGTGGTGGTCAAAGGTTGTTTAACTTATATCAGGGGTAGACTGCCTTAAAGCGGCTGAAACCTCTACAATGTCCGCGCGAAACGTGTCTCGTTTTTGGGAGTGGGGGCGGAAGATCATCTGCGTCGGACGAAACTACGCAGACCACGCAAAAGAGCTGAAGAATGCGGTTCCTTCAGAGCCCGTCTTGTTCTTGAAGCCTCCTTCTGCATATGTACGAGAGGGTTCTCCCATTCTGGTGCCCTTGTACAGCAGCAACCTGCACCATGAGGTGGAGCTGGGGGTGGTTATTGGGAAAGGGGGCACGGCCATCCCCCAGACGGCTGCCATGGACCACGTCGCGGGGTACGCTCTGTGCCTGGACATGACAGCTCGAGATGTCCAGGACGAGTGCAAGTCCAAGGGTCTGCCGTGGACGCTGGCCAAAGCTTTCAACACCTCTTGCCCAGTCAGCGAGTTCATTCCCAAAGAGCGCATCCCCGACCCGGGAAACGTCAAGCTGTGGCTGAAGGTGAACGACCAGCTGCGGCAGAACGGCTGCACCTCCCAGATGATTTTCTCCATTCCTTACCTCATCAGCTACATCAGCGAGATCATCACCCTGGAGGAGGGGGACCTCATCCTGACCGGGACCCCGAAAGGTGTCTCAGCTGTACAGGAGTACGATGAACTTGAGGCTGGGATAGAGGACATTATCACCATGACTTTCAAAGTAGACAAACAAGAGTAGTTGTAATAGGAAATATGTGTTAGACACTTACAAGACCAATATAATGAGAAAAAAGCAGTTACCAGAGTGTTAATTGGATGTTTTTTCACAATAAAAGAAAAATGTGCAGGGATGTAATTAAACAATGCACATGTGCAGGAGAGACCAGAGGAAAGTTCACCTCCTCTTCTCGCTGTCTGTGTGTGTCTAGATCAGCAGATGGCAGTGCTGCTGCACAGACTCACCACAGAGAGACACCACCAACATATTTCCTCTGTTGCCCTGAGGATTATAATACTTTTGTGAATACAGGAACATAATCACTGTGTGATTACATGAGATGGGTCAACAAATTGAATAAATACACTACTAATCTGTGTACTGTAACAAGGGAATTGAAAGTTGATCATCGTGTACCTTTTTCAAGCTCACATTTTAGCCAGAAGCAATAGATTAATGTTTGAATGTGTACTTAAAGCTGCAAGGAGCAGCGTGTATAGCATTACGCACAATGTAAATACAAGGAGAATGATGATGATATTTTTGTACCTTGCATGCTCTTCATCAAAGCTGATTCAACCCAAGGGACATTACTTTACAGTCACATCAAACACCGCATGCTGAATTTATGTTGGCACACGCTTCAGAGGCATAAACAGCCCAATGAAATAGGGTTTGTAAAATCCCAGATGAGTTAATGTTGACAAATTGGTTATGTTAGCGAAGGGACTCAGAGGACAGGGAAGGTTTGGCGCTGGCTAACATGTGCTTCCCTTAAATCTGAAACTCATTATGGTACTTGTGGCTTAGTGGAAATGGGTTTCTTTTAGAAGATTTGATCTGGTCGCACTCATGCACCATGTTTTCCATGTGTATGAACAGAGTTTTTGATTGGTTATTGTAATTGATCAATGAGCCCTATTGTCCCCCTAGGACTTTTTCTGGTTTCATTTCACATTTTTCTCTGTTACAGCTTTTGCTCTCTTTTTATTTTTTTAATTGAAATTGATTTCTAGGCTGTGACACTTTAAACTTGCAGTTGTTTCACTTCAGCTCATACATTTAGCAGTGCAATCCAATCCAATAGGAATCTGAAAAACTTTTAAATGTACACATTCCCTGTCAATAAGATTCAATAAAGTAATTTATAATACCTCTTTCATCTAGTGTGACTTTAGCTGGGCCTGTGTGGCACATAAAGGCGGTCTACCTGCATGGTAACCACATTCTTCCAGGGGTGTTTAACATCTGTTCCAGGTTCAATTACATTTCTCCCACAGGCCTCTCCGTTTTCAGGATCAATCGGAGCGTCCCTCAGCCTGTCCCAGACCAGTCTGCTGCAACCTGAGTCTCTGTGTACATCATCTTCCCACACCTCCAGGGCATCTTATCACCAAACCTCATGAGACCAACCACCGGCCCTCAGGGGACATCGGGGTCATCTGTATCCATCACCAGAACAGTTATGACACATTCAGATGGATTTGGGATTTGGGAAATGTAGGTGGAGCCTTTTTTCTCCACTATGTTAGAGGTTTAGAGCAGTATGGCATGTGCTCACAGGTGTCGTCTTTTATGAGCTATGAATCATACTATTCATCGTCCCCTCGTGACGGAGGGTATTACACCCTCTCGGGCCTTAACAATGGCTTCAAAGCTCGAGCGCAGTTCTGGTTTAGCGCTCACCGTATGAAGTGGTATGTTGTCATCGATGAGAAGCCTGAGAAGGTGCACTCGACGCTTTCAAAGGGTAGTGGGTTACCTGGAGACGGCAGCGCTCAAACCCAACACACAAATCCGCACCAACAATCATGCTATTCATGGCATAAAGAAGTCAAGCCAGGTAGTATTTGAGCCAAACAGTAGCACTTTGAGGGAATCCTCCTGCAAAAAAAGTGAATTTGTGACCCTAACTATCCAAAAACAATGGTAAATCCACGTTATTTATATATCTACTTTGTTGCATTTTTTCTATAGGTGCACAGCATAAGCCTCTACAAGTTGGCATGAGTCAGAAAATGTATTGTTTACATTTGTCAGATGATATTTCCCCCCATTCCCCTGTGTGTGACAGCAGAGGTTTTCACAGACTGAAGGTGACAGGTTTGCTGTTATGACAAGACCAGGGAAAGAGGAGACAGGCAGGCGGTTGGGCGTGAGGTTCGTTTTACACCCAGGTTGTGTATGTGACATGTTTCTACAGTCTCACAATGTCTATTCATAGCCATCAGCAGATGTTCATTGATAGGGTGTAGGGGTGCTTTACCTTGTTGGGGGTTATTGGGTCAAATCTCTCAGGTTCACACAGAAAGCACACTTCATGTCTACATTAAATTCATATGGAGGATGGGTAATTGTATTTGTAGCTTTTGTATCTATATTTCTCACTTTTTCCTACATTCTAGTATATCAGCCTACATATGAGGAAATACATGTCAGTTTTGATATTTTTTAATAGCTACCATACATGCAATCATAAATTAAACTCACATCACTTAAACTATAGATGACATTACCACAGTACCTTACTGCACAGAGGTTCTATTTAATTATAAAATGAACATGATGTTCAAATGCACTATCTTTAAACAAATGGAAAGTCATGATTAAACTTGAAATTGAACTGCATATAGCTCTTTTTCTGGAGGATTAACATGCCAGCACTCAACATGAATTTTTATTGAAATCGCGCACGAAGGTCCAACATGTGAAAATGTTTTAGTTCCTTGTTCCTTGTCTGTGTTTAGAAAATGACCCTTCGTGATGCTCTGCGTTGCGTGCTGTACTGTATGTCACCAGACGGTGCTGTGGTGTGGCCATTCTTAGAAAAAAAAAAAAAAAAAAAAAAAAAAAACCACCAACACACATAACCAGTGGAACCACTGAGTCAGAGAGGATGCATATAGCATATCGTATCATGAAGACACGCACTCACATCGCTGGGAAACGTATTGTATTTAGTTTTGCGGAAGGAAGCTGGGCTACTGTGTGCAGAGTGTGTGTGTATGTGAGTATGGGCTTGCATGTGAACCCCAGTTACAGTTAATGTGTCTTGTCTTTTTCTCATGTGTCCCAAACTGCTGAACATCTTTGACAGGATGATTTCCTGCACATGTAACTAATTATTTTCCAGTTAAATCAATCCATCATAAAGAATTAATAAGTGGGTGGTTGGGGTTTAATCAAACCATGGAACAAATCAAGAACAAATTTGTGCTTTTATATAGGCATGGCAAAGCCACAGAATAGCGATGGGGTCATTGGCAAATGAAATGGGAGCATGCATGAAAACCAGGTGCATGCTTCTTTAACTCAGAGAGAAGTCTGGAAACATGTACTCTATCTACATTTTATTGAAAGATATAGGCTGGAGATAAGACCCATAGTGCATGTGATGTTTTTCGATAGAGTCGTGTGAATTTCTACAATATGCTTCAAAATGAACGCTCTTTGAACTGGGATGGGAGGTGTCTAGACCAGCTGTAAATTAAGAATGTGGTTTTAATTTTTAAATCCAGTTGGCAACGGCGGCTGAGTCAGTACCTCATCAACCGAGAGTGCGGGCTGTTCTATAAACTTTCATTGTTCAAGTTTTCCAATCAAGGCCCAATAAGCAGATCGTAACTGGTATTTTGTAGACTTATGGTATAATCGTGTGAGGCATGTGCCGAGAAGCATCCAGAAAAACAGCGTTATAAAATCCTATTGTAAAACGTCTAAATCCATATCCCTAAAAAGTTCCCCATATTGAGTTGAGTTACCATGACCATTTGAAAATCACTCTAACCCAAATTACTCTCTCATCAATTAAAGCTGGAGTCACCATTTAACAAGATGCTGTGGGCCCTAAACCGCAGAGAAGAGAGAAAATCCCCCAGTATTTTCTTCCCTAAATCGAAGGAGACTGTGGTATGGGTGGAAAATGTGTGGAGTCCTCAGTATGAACCGTCTTCATTTGTGGCTCCTCAAAGGGAAACCACTTTTACGCTCTAATCCTACTTTTTATCTGCTGCGTAGAAATCAGCCCCTTTCCCTCAACGCAGCTCTCAGAGCGGCTCATCCACTCACAGGAGTGTTTCTGATTAGTCTGCCATGTGCCCAGTCTCTCCAAATAAGAGTCACCACACAAAATATACAGCCCTCATCACACCAAATCTCCAATAGCTACAGCGGCCTGTAACTCAAGCCACACTGGGTGATTTTCATTCAAGCAAACAAATCCACAATGGTAGGAATTGATGGCATGCATTAAATTGTGGCCTCAAACCCTTGGAAGCTGCATGCCAACCAAAGCTAAACAAATTGCTGTCCCCATGAGAATCGAAGATGTGGAGTTTTATGAACCTGTAATTTCACTTTGCATGAGTTTTCTAGCTGTTTTGAAGAACTGCAGTCCAGCTCATCCTGCATTTTGAGCAGCGAGAAAGCCGATGTCTTCCAGTCTTCCAGATGTGGTGTATGCATAGATTTCAGTCTAAGAATCTAAACTGTCCCCTGAGGGCTTGGGCTCAGTGGGAAAAATATAAATAGAAGTACAATTAACTAGCCCTTTAGCACATGTAACTCCATTTCTGACTTCATGAACGGTCCAAGATGCAACAGCTGAAACTGGAGAGCAGTTGCCTGAAAATGGGAGGTCAGAGTGCAGCTTTGATTACAGAAGAGAGTCCCTGGAGCTGATATATAATAAGGATTCGGCGTTTTGCTCAAACACTTTCCAGCGTGGGATCAATTGCAAATCACGGTGGAGGCTTGAACTTGAGTTCTCTGGTTAAAGGGCATTCCCCCTATTCATTTTACTACCCAGTGCCCGTAAATAATAATATGATACTTTTGATTACTATGTTGAAATTCTCTTTTTGTTTTTCTCCTTTTAAAGGAGATCGGAGTGAAGGGTCAGCCACAGAACAGTGCCCCTTGTCTTTGTAGTGCCTTGCTCAAAGACCCTTTGGCAAGAAGGATGCAGAGGGACTTGAACCCGGGTCCTCTAGTTTGAACGACAGTCTTTCTACTCATTGTTTTTTCGGCACAGAAAAGAAAAAAAAGGCTCGACTTTCATCAGCAATTTCCAGCAGTTGCAAATACTGAAAACAAGAGTTATAGGAAAAAATATTAAATGCTGGTGGTGTCTACAGACTCCTAAGGCAGCCATTATTGGAGTTTGGCTGTTCGTGAGTTCATATGGGAAAGTGGGTGCAAACACAGACCAGAAGCAATAATGTAAGGCTTGTTTGCCGAGAGCATAGAGCTAGATGATGTTGCATTTTATTGTATGTGCAGTTGCTCTTTTTTTTTTTTTTTTTTTGAGTCTGAATGCCAACATATATCTTGAGTTCCAATGCTGCTTTTGGATAATGTACTGTATTATCAATCATTCCTCCGTTTTTCTTGCTCGTTTTCTACTTCTCGTTTCTACTCGATGATTTTATCTATTCCACCCGATTCCAGTGTTTAGTAACTACTGCAGACTTGGCCAAATATCCTGCTGATTTAATGAAACCTACTATTGGGCTCGTACTGTGAACACTGGTGCTAATGTCTCTCCCAGATGGCAGAATGGGAAATCAGTTATCTTTAATGCCTACTGCTGGACTGGCACAGGGAAAGGCAGCTATCAGTAAGAATGCTAAATAGAGAGTAATAAAAGTTGGCACAGATGAAGTAAGCCAAGGACGGTTAAATTTTAGTGAGGCCCACTAATATACTGTGGCCAGACATATAAAACAGATTGGGAATGTGACAGCAAAGCTGGCCGAAGGTACAAGAGGCAAGATTGATGGAAGGGAGACTGCCAAGGAAACGGGTGTGTGTATACAAATTTGCATGCATGCACACGCAGGCATTTACAAACACACACACACACACACAAGCCCAGTCATCATAATATTTTTCTCATCATTCATAAACTGCTTGTGTTTCTACAAACAAAATTTAATCTCAATTGATTTGATTGAATATTTTTGTTTTTTCCATTGGCTGCAAGTCCTTGTGAGATGTATTACTGTTCATTGAGTAAAAAAAAAAAAATACACATCTGCAGCTCAGCATATATTTCAGTGCTTGAGCGGGTTCCTTTTTTGGTTGTTCCACCAGAGCAGATGTTTCCTTTTTTTTTTTTCTTCCACACGGGATCGTCCACCATGAAAGAGAGGAGCGCTGCTAATTCTGCGCCCAGTGAGGAAGGAGGGGGCTCTCTAAGTTAGCTGACATATTTCATAATTAAAGGCCACAGCACACACAGGCCTCAGACTGTACATGTGGTCTTTCTATGTGGAAGTGGTGAGAGGAAAAGGAGTGTGAGAGACTGTGGAAGAAAGAGAGAGAAAATAAAGTGTGAGAATGAAGAGGGGAGAGGGGAAGAGAGAGAGAGAGAGAGAGAAAAAGAGAGAGAGAGAGAGTCCATGGCTGCAGCAGCGTTAACGGGGTTATCTTGTTGCGCTCTGACTGATCCTTACTGAGGCGAGGGGATTAGACTAGGTGTGGGTTGCTTCTAAATTTATTACATTTGTCGGATTAGGATTCACTTTGGAGGGTCAAAAAATAAACAAGCCTTGGCAGTCTTCCAATGAAGAGCCACGGAATCAGCCATGATTTTACAGTACAGAGTGAAATATGATGAAATATGGTACTCCAGATTAATGTCATATCAGATAAAACTTTACTTGGTACGTCACAACACAGAGAATCAGAGTCAGAATCAAGCTTTTTATACATATTACTATGCTTTATATACTCCACATATGGAGCTCCAAAATGGTTCAAAATAATCACAGATCAAATAACCATTTCTTGTACATAATTGATAACTGTTATCTTCAATAATGACAGAGTCATACACCCAGTTTATATTGTCCAATTCGCAATCACAATCGTAATGAACATCTGAAGAGAAAAATATGTACACATATGTCACTGCAATGTACTGGAATGTATATATACGTTTTCACAAAACTGTCTAGTTCTCATTTGAAGATGAGGTATCACTGGTATATCAACTGTCAAATACAGGGGAATAGCCTGCAACGTCAAAATAAGACATGTGGGGTTATATCAGTTTTATACAAGGCTTTGTTAGCTCTTGGGTTCAAATAAAACACGACATGACACATCGCCATCTTGCTCTTATAATGAAAATATAACTGCAGTCAAAATAATACTGCTCATGAGGAAATAAAAGAAATAGTGGTTTATCATGGAGCGTAACATTGTTACCAACGTCATGTCAACCCAGTAAACGACCTCTTGTCAGTTTCATGTCTCAATGTTGCTTTGTCATGTAATAAATACATTTTTCCATTAAAAAAATCTGTGCATCTGTTGTGTTTTAAATCAACAGAAACTATAAATATCAGCTTATTTTGTAAACAAACAATAAAATGTTTTAACATGAAGCAAATCAAAATCCTCATCCAAAGTGTTAGGCTTCTTTATTCTCTTTCCCTTTGGTACCTTGTTTGTTTCTAATTCTCATCTCATATATGAACATCAACATATAAACAAGAGAACAGTTGAATTTCATTTAACCAAGTCATGTTATTGATGACTCTTTTATTTCCTGTCTTGTGTATTGCAGCACTGAGTCCATGTTGGTTACTATGCTGCAACGAGCCAATGACCGGTCCCTTAAGCGGTGTGTTCTGTTGATTCTTGGTCCAAAATTGAGAGCTTCAGTTTGTGGACCCCATGTTCCTGTTCCCCCTCCCTGAGAATGGTAGCCCTAACCGACAGTCTCTCCAGAAACAGGACTAGCCTTTGCATCCGGAACTATGACAGGAACCTGCCCTCCATTAGTCCCAACCAAAGTCCTGTCCGGTCATCTGATAGAATCGGTGGTTGAAGGGCCTGTAGAAGTCCCTGAGTCTCTGCAGGACCTCGGAGGGGATCTGGGGATGAGGTCTGCCCTTAGACTTCCCGAGACAGCGAGGCCTGCTGCTCCCCTCGGGTTTCTTCAGGCAGGGGAAACCTTTGGTCTGATTGAAGTAGAAGTGCTTGTCCGACACCACCCTCTTCAGACCCAAGAAGTCCTGGACCCGGCCCATCTCCCCAGCCGGGTCAGACACCAGCCGCTCGCCGCTGACAAACAGGAAATGAGATAAGGGAAAGTGCTGAAGCCAGTTCTCCAGATGTTTGGCGTAGAGGCCGATGCGCACTGCACTCCACGTGGTGTCAATCAGACCGGTGGAGGCGTTCTTCAAGGCCAGGCTCTGGAAGGATGGAAGACCCGGGTTCTTGGTCAGTGTCTGGGTGTAGTCGGATACAACGCGTGTCACAGGGTCCCGGACCACCACGATGAGCTTGGTCTGGCAGTTCATGGTGCAGACACGGCCGGGAGCCTCCTTTGTGACAAAGTAGCTGGGGGTCTTCTCCATGGTGATCTGGCCCTCCAGTGTCCGAGGCATCAAGTTCCTGAGAGAAAAGAAGAAGAAGAACTGGTCATCATCAAATTACTCAAAGCTCAAAGCCATAATGGTGGAAATTGTCATACATTTCTTCCAATTTAAACAAGTGAAACATGTCTTGCCCCACAAATAATTCCTGAGCCAAACAATAATAAGGCACATTATGACTCCAAGTTTCATCAAAATCAGGCTGGTGGTGAACCAATCCAATGAACCAAAGTTTTTTTTGAGGAAAACAATGCCAAAAAATGAGTTATCCATCAGAGTTTTGTCAAAATCAGACCCAGGTGTCTAATATATCACCTAAGATATCATGTTTGAAAGTTATAGTCTGGTGCTTTGTCCCTGTACTCAATTTCAAGACATGGGGGGGGTAAATACATCATGCTAATCTCTGACTTTGGTGAACAGCGTAAACACATTTGAGTATGGATACCATATGTTAAAGCAACCCACCCCACACTGCAAAAAAGTCTCCATCTCAACAAGTCATTTTGTCTCATATGCAGTGTTAAAAATCATGCTGTTCTTAAAAAAATGCCAGTGGGATAATCCCACTTGTTTCAACTGCAGTTTCACTTGTTTCAGGATATTTTCCGGGAACAAGTATAGAACAAGGCAGAATAGCCAGATCAGCCCACTAGGATCAAGAAAATGACACTTGATTCTAGGAAATTCTGGAGACAAGTTTATTAGCATTGGAAACAAGTGGGATTATCTCATCCCACTGGCAGATTTTTCCCCCGTGTTTGAAGAAAAACAAGATTTGACCGGTGAATATGAGACAAAACAACTTGAAAAGATGCAGATTTTTTTGCAGTGCAAAACTGTGTAATTACAGTTCCATATACTACAGCATGTTTACGCACTAGGGCCCCAGACAGCCCATCCCAGCCTCACTGTAAGCCATGCAGAAAGGAAGGCCATCTTCAGTATGGGCCTGATGAGTCAAAGCCACAAAGCCACAAGAACCACTTTACAGCAATTTCCTCAAGACTTCCACCCACCCTTTTTCCTGCAGGAGCAAGAGCAAAGTGCCCCCCCACGTACACACATGGCTTCCTAAAAGGACCAAACCATATCCGACCAAACAGACCAGAGCTATAGGAAGCACACCAGAAATGGTATGCTGCTGAACAAACATATGGAGGCAATGGAGAGATGATGTGTATCAAGGACTCTGGTGAATTATGTGTAATTATCTTGTAGACATTCATTTAGCATCAGGAGTTATCTGCCACTAATCTATAATTTAATAATAGGTAAATTATTTCTAATCTACTGATTTATATACATGTAATGCCTGATTATGGGCATTCTTCATCTCTTTATCTATATAATTTCTTCTGTACATGACATACTTCCTGTGCACCTGCTCTCCTGTCGTCTCAGCAGAAGCTCTGACATGATTCAACAGTATCTCTCTGCAGATTAATGTAGCTGTCCTGCCCGCTGTTCAGCCTGCTCTTGTTCTCACACAATCTGGCAACAAGTCCGGCCTTGTGGGAACCGCGGGCAACATGTGGTATTCGCCAGTCCAGCGCCTGCTCATATACATCGACGTTCGACATCCAAAGACCGTGTCAAGGCAGTGTTGTGGTGACTATGGATTTCAGAAACAAATTGTTTCACTTGACAAATGGATGATGAGTAATGCTCAAAACAGCAAATTAATTCTCTGTGGTCCATTCAGCCACCACATCTTATAGCATGTTACTGGAAAAAGAAAGCTTTACTGTGGCTTCCTATAAAATAAACAAGTGGAGGAGCCTGTGTGCTTTAGTTGTTTCTGATTGCAAGTCTGCATTAAGTCCAAATGTCACTGACGGGAGTCCCATCAAAAGTTTAGATGATTGATGAACAATGCCATTTATGTTGTGGCCTTTAAAAAAAAATACACATAGCTCAGGCGAATACTTTTCTCCTGATCATTGTCCAAAGAGCTGTCCAGTGGAAATTTATTTTACTTTTTAATTTTTCTAGTGAGATTGTCTGCGGTCACGTTATTGACTTTTTTGATTGTTTCAAGACATCTTCCAAATAAAACAAGAGTTTATTAGTCCTTTTGTTTCCTTGTGCAATTTACTTGACGCGGCGCAAAAACAACAGCAGGGGAGCTGCTATGAAATGGAAATGGATGAAACTCATGAAAGGTAAACAATGCCAAGAGGGTGGAATTTATTTAAAATCATAGATGAGTTGTTACATCAAAAATGAGCAGCTTTGCTGTCTGGCTTCATTCATATGCCCTTATTTAATTTAGAAAAAGCATGGAGGATGGAGGTTATGGTGTGCGCTCTTTATTTCTAACAAGTCATTTCAGCAAATTAGTACATCCTGTGTGCCGTGTTTACTGAGCATTGAAAACAAAAAAAAAAACACCATCAATGAAAAGATCAATGAGCTTCAAGACTAAAAATGTTCGAGGAGCACCTTGTGTTCTTATAACATCCCTCAGTCCTCCTGCGTTCAGTAAAGCTTCAGTCTGTGACCAAAAGAGCGGTGATGAAACTGACCCTCTAATAGCCTTAAGGTAAGCACTGGTTGACTGTGGTTCAAAGCAGCGGGCCTCTACAGTCAAAGTAAAGGTGGAATAAGTGCAGTTTTACACTGTAGTCAAATGCTGCACTGTACTTAAGTAATTAGAGGTAGTGCTTAGTGTGCTGCAACTATGAGGAAACAGTCTGTAATCACAAAAAAGTACTTGTGCTAACATGGAGAGTCAACTCTTAGTCTGGTGAAAAAGTCAAGGCAGGACAAAAATCTCCCAGAGTACGTTTCAAATTTCTCCCTTTACTTAAAGTTAACCCATTTAAAATGCACCCCATTAAATGATCCCCATAATAAAGGACCATTAATTGATTCTTATCCAACTACAAGAGCTGCAAATGGCCCATCCCTGTCTGTCTGTCCCCTGCTTTTCTCCATCTAATCAATAGGTCTGTCTCTATACATCGTCGGATATGGTCACAGTGTGTGTGTATACCTGTTTGTGTGTCTGGGCATGTGTGTGTATATGTGCATGCATGAGAGCATGGAGGTGTCAGTGTTGACTGGTGAGAAACTGAGGCAGGCTTCTCCCCCCGTCTTCTTCCCTGTGCATTCTCCTCCACAGCCTTGGCTTTGTCCTTCACTCTATAAAGTGGTGTTTGTCACTTCGGTAATTGACCATAAGTTGTCTTTCCATACTCATGAATAATTAATGGAATGCGGCTTTTACGCGCTCTCTTTGGATTCCTATTCCCCCTGTCACAATCTGTCTCATCATCAAAGAATCAATAATAGCCATTTTCTATCATCAATCTGTTTGTCTGTGCGGTGTCAGGCAAAATTAAAAATGGATGCAGAAAAAGGTTAATGAAATGTTCTGCATGTGTACATAGATTTATTGTTGAAATACACCTACCAATATGAAAGCTGCCCTTCATAACCACAATGAAACAAACAGTCCAGTCTACTCCTCTGGCTCAAAAGTGCAGCGAGAGTTAAGATGTTTTCTATTTAGCCAAATGCTGGAAAGCCTTGCTGACTAGTCACATTAGTCTGCAGCTCCCTGCTGTTAAAAGGATGAGGCGCTTTTCCTCCCTGATGCGATACAGTGCTGATTATACAACTGATACTGTATGCACTAGGCAGTCCGGATCAGAAGATTAAATGCTAACCCCTGCAACACGGATGTGGCCAAGACACTTCCTGCCCCCAAGATTGAAGGTTCTCCTGCTGAAGCGCTGCAACTACATTCCCTGTGGCACGCTGACAAAATATGTCAACCTCTGGGGCTGGAGTGTTTGGAATTTCCAAAAAAAAAAAAAGATTTTTCAAATGCATCACATTTTCTCAAGACAGATACACATTCCATGGGCTATTGTGTATTTATTTACTGGGCCATCCACACTCAACGCCGAAAGAGACACCGAGCGCTTTGGCAGTCGCCCGTACAGCCCAAACGCTTTCTTTTACCAAGACCCAATTAAAGAGGCGGTGGAAAATGAAGCCTATAAAAATGAGACAGAGAGGGAGAGAGAGAGAGAGAGAGAGAGAGGGAGAACAAAACAACCAGCTGAGGGAAAACATTTTCCAGCGGTGCTGTGCACAGAGGGTGTCAGAGGGAGCCTAAGGGCGGCGGGCGACGGCCTGTCAGGCTGACTGGTTGAGTGTGGGAACTTCAACAGCCGTGCACCGCTTTACACCTCCATGCCTGTGTGAAACATATGCTGTTATTCTCCTTGAGCAAAAGGGGGGAAAAAAATAACATCTTTGGCGGATGCCACACAGCAGCAGAGACATCCGTCTTGCATCTGTTGGTGTGTGAAATGGACTGTCACTCCTCTAATCAATGAGCAGAAGACAGACAAGTAGAAGTATAACCTTCGCCCAGGTGCTCCGCCGTGCTGTCAGGGGCGCAGCGCGATGACAAAGCACGCACGTTAACCACCGTGTCACCATGAGGGTGCATGAACGCCGACCGATCCTTCAGACAAGAGAGGATTCGTCACTCATATTGTCTGTGGTATATTGGAGAGAGCCACTGCCGCCATGCTGTCTCAGGATTCTGTCTAAATGGGACACCTGAGCAGGTGAGGGGGCCCTGGAAGTGTCACGGACGTCAAAAACGGGAAGAAAAACTAATTAAGGTGCACACGAAGGCCTGAGGATGGACTGGAGATAAACAACATTCCACAACAGTTGGAGAAGGGAAGCGGGAAACCTGAGACTACTATATATGAAGATACTGACACAGTGCACATATAACTATGGTGTGATTCAAAGTGCAGACACACAAACACTTGATGCAGTGCATGCTGGATCCAAATGTCAGCCCAGAGGTGAATTTACAACGCCGTTTGGCCTTTGTCGGCCAAATCCGTCATGTTTGCACCTCCAGAAATAGAGAGGAAGTAGATTGCTTACTTCCTACTGGGAAACCACATGACTGCAGGGTTCTACAAAGTCTTGAATGTTTGGAAAATGCATGAATTTAACGGTTTCAAGGTTAGGAATATGCTTGAATTCAAATGTACTCCTTAAAAAATGCTGAATTACAACATAATCTGGTGTTTCATCTCCACAATCACTCAAAAAAATGTAATACTTGAAACAATCGTACGTACGCTAGAAATTAGCAAGCATTAAATAATCCTGATTAAAACTACAATCAAAGTTAATATGAACAGCTGGTAAAAAATAAAGTGACAATACACATTGACAGGAATTCTGTTAACTTTTTTTCGCAATTGCAATTAAAGTAACGAGAGCCTGGAAATTTTGGTTTACGTACCTTAAAAGTGCTTGACAAAGGCTTGAATTTTACTCTCGGGAGGCTGCACGAACCCTGTGACTTGTATAAAAGGCTGGAACCACTCACAGATTTCAGATATAGTTATCAAAAAAAAACAAAACAAACAAAAAAACAAAACAATGAATAATGGTGCAGGAGACTAATTCTTGACTGCTGTTATACTGTAAGGAGAGTATTCCAACTTTTCATATGGTTTTATACAGTGAGTGTGTGTGTGTGTGTGTGTGTGTGTGTGTGTGTGTGTGTGTGTGTGTGTGTGTGTGTGTGTGTGTGTGTGTGTCAGGATAT
>OMLF01004691.1:2674-21776 GCA_900302615.1 Holocentrus rufus | reverse complement strand
GCAGGGACTATATATATAATATTTATAATTATTAAAGTTATAGTTAAAAATATCCAAGATGTGTATTTCAAATACACATACACAACACGCATAACACATAAATATACATAAATAAGACAGCTTCGGAGTTGCTGTAAGGTTTATTTTTCACTTTGACGGAGCTAGGCTAATGACTCCTGTAGGCTTCAAGTCTTCATTGCTAAGCTAACATGAAATGCTAGCTTGTCTTGTCTCAGTCTTGGTAAGCTGAAAAAGGGTATTTGCCCATAACATTGGAGTATTCCTTTAAACCACAAGCCCTTGCTTTGCATTCCTAATTTGCCTATATGTTTAAGTACACCAATTCTTCTATAGAGTCGATAAATTCTTTGTGGATGGCACAAAGAGACACTGCTTTACGGCACAGAATCAGAGTTACAAATTTAACTGTGATGGTGCTTTAGCACTGGTAATCTCAATCAGCATAGAGCATAACGTCGTCCCATGGTCACAGGTGAGTTTGTTGATGTGGTGTCTCAACGCGCACATTCATGAGATAGAGCAATACAAAGCTAAAGAACCACTTTCTGGCAGTTAGGATGAGTGCCAGGACAGTAGCTGCCACTGTAGCAGTGTTTTTTAGCACAAGAAGTAATTCTGGGAAGTGCTGACTTAAACTGAGAAACACAAAGTGATACACATAACACCTCTCTCTTTAATGTTTGTTTCAGAAGCAAAATGATTCAGGAGTGGTTGGATATTCCTTTTTACTTCCATATATTTACACAGCCTTATATGGTTACAGAATTTGGAGCCAGCCACAATCTCAACTGAATCCAAACTCTTAATGTGTTGCAGTCAAGATGAAGAATCGGATTCCAAAATTAGAGCCACCATTTGAAAAAAAAAAAAGACATTTACTATTAGAAAATGATTCATCGTGCAAAATGAAAACGAATAATGATACATCAGTGTTTCCCCTATCATAGAAATTAGTGGGCGGACTGCCCACTAGTAATGATCACTGTCTACTAATTCAACAGAAAAGTATTTTTAGATTTTAGTATTTGTTGTTTTTATTTATGTGTAAGATGGAAATTTAGCTGTTCATAAATGGCTTTTGTGTTCCGTTGCACCCCCCCACACCCCAATCACTCTTTACCCACCACCCACTAATAATGATTCCTCTACGGGGAAAAACTACATTTAAATGCATGGAAAGTACATAAGTTTGGGGAAATGATGAAACTTTTATAGACTTTATCCTCTATTAAAGGGATGCTACATGTTACTTAAGGGGGAAAATGTTATTTATAGTGTGAAACCTGCCCCATGCAGCATTTTTAAGTGAAGAAGAACAGCCTTCACCTCAGCTGACCCCTCTTAAGTGACCTCAGTCTCCAAGTAACCTTCAATCTCCAAACAGCTTTCATTGTCTGACCCATCTTATTATAATGGCCCCATTAGTTTAAGTGGACACTTGACTGCCAGCTATTATGTTTTAAGAGGCTCTGTTCTGACTGTGATTACGTTAGCTCGATTACAGCACACACCTGGTTTTGACTAAGGGGGAACTGCATTGTTCATGAGTTGGAGCAATGCCCCTTCCATCACTTGTGAATCTATTATAGAAGGTGCTTATGTCTGTGTGCATGCACGAGTGTTTATGGCGTGCATGGTGAGAAATTCCTACACTTTGTGTTTCTTTACTTTGTAATTTTGCTATTTTTATTGTGCCAAATACAGTGTCACAGTGCCAAATCTCTTCTCTCTTCATTCATCACTGTTTGTATATGTGTGTGTGTGCAACTGCGCTGGTGTGATTTTTCAATTACAACTGTTTAGTTTTTAACATTTTGGGCAAAATACCCAGACTGAGACAAGATGTTCAATACCACTTTCACCTCTGTACTTCCACTGGTTTGGTTCCTATGGGTAGCATTTTGTGTTAGCTTAGCAGAAAGACTTGAAGTCTACAATCTTCGATTATATTTTCTCTTTGACAGAGCTAGGCTAGTTCTTCAAGTGTTTATGCTAAGCTAACATGAAATATTGCCCATTGAAATCAAACCAGTGGATGCACAGAGGTGAAAATAGTATCGAATATCTTGTCTCAGTCTGGGTAAGTCAGAAAAAGGGTAAAACATTGGAGTATTCCTTTAAGGTGCACTTTGATGTTGCTTATGGCAGTGGTAAGAATATAATGTGTATAATGTGGGAGTGAGGGGTGTTTTTTTTGTCTGCTCTGTTTTTGGTTGATATTGTTTGATATTGTCTCATATTGTCTTATATATAGGTACACCCTGAGCACCTCTAATTCAGCCATCGCTGCCCTGCTGTGTGCCCTCTACCCCCACTTCCCTGCTCACAGTACCGACAACCGGTGAGACTGACAAATACACACACACATGCACAAACACACCCACATTCACCACGTTCATGCAAATGCTAACATTGGTCTTTGAAAATGAATAAGAAAACAGTGGACACAGACAAGTAAAGTAGTACATATCATTGGAAAACAGCACATGGAAAATCTGTTTTTGTCTACTGTTGGTGCCATGCAGGTGGTGTTTGCTACACTGGACAGAAAGATAGTATATTTAATATGATTTTAGTCCAAGTTTCCCAGACTATTTTCATTTAATGCAGGGACCTCTACCATATCAGAAGCTTAATAAAAGACATTTAAAAGGCATTTAATAGAAGAGCTAATTCCAGCACATAGTAGACATTTATCAGAGGTTGTGTGTTGATGTCAATGCCCTTGCTGCAGCTACCACCTCCAGGCCCTGCGGCACCTTGGGGTGCTGGCTGCCGAGCCACGCCTCCTTGTGCCAGTGGATGTCGACTCCCTGAAGCCCTGCTACGCCCTCCTAGATGTCACCTACAAGGTAAAGTAATATAAGCTGGCTTGAATGCAGAGTGGAAAAACAGTCTTGCCGTCCTCCTCTCTTGAGCAAGGCATTTACAGAATAACTTTACTTTTTTCCTATTATCATTATCACCCATGAAGAGTCTCAGCCACAGTCAGAAGGTGCTACTGTCCGTTCTACTGGGACTTTGGTTTACCTCTCTGATCATAAGCTCCCATTGCTCTCAAAAATCCATTAGAAACAGATTGAAGAGACATATGACTGCACTAATATACATACATTACAATACATTACATTACATTATACAATACGTTACTTTGAATATGATGGATTACATCAGTTGGCTTAGTCATGCATCTCCTGCGAGATATTTTTGATATTTTAACAGATAACAAGTACATAACTTGTCCCCACCCAACCCACAGCCAGCCCTCCCCGACTTCCTAGTTACAAGAGACCTCACAAATTAAAAAACACTCAAACAAATAGACACATTTTACAGTACACCGCATTTAAAGAAAAGTACACTTACCATAATAATCCTATTACAGACACAGAAGAGTATTAATCCAGAGGCATAATTTTCTTGGTTTGTTCATCCCAGTCACTTATGTCCTTATAAAAATTATTTAAAAAAGGTCTTCATACCTCGCAAAATTTAGACTTACCTGCAGCGTATGTTTTATTTTTAGCAATTTTATGTGAAACAGTATATCTTTCAGCCATCTGGCATGACAAGATCTAGATCCTTTACAGTTAAACAGAGTAAGGCAGCGTGCCACAAGAGTTGTGAATGCGATAACACTATGCATATCAGATGACCATTTTGCATTCCCCGACTTGACACTAAACCAGACAGTAACGGGTTGCACATCAATAGTGATACCAAATGCTTTGCTTATAGATCCAAACACTGCCTCCTGAAAGGTGTGAAGGCTGGGGAAGGCCCAAAACATGTGAAACAAAGTTGCTGAAGTCACATTTCTCACACTTAAGGTCAATGTCAGGGCATATTCTCACTAATTTTGCTTTAGAAAGGTGGGAACCATTTTAAATTGGATGAGACCGTGTCTACAGCATGGGGAAGATTATGGGGAAGATTTAATATTGTCCTCCACACATCCTTGGAAAGTGGGCTGTTCCCAAAGGGTTGTCAAGTTGTCCAAGAGGTGCAAGTTAATGTTGTTTATTGAAATGTATATCGGAGAGATAGATGCTCTCTGGTTAAAGTTTAAGGACAGAAGTTTGTCCTCAGTAGTAGGTGGTGGCTTGTTGGGAAAAGAAGTGCAGCCTTTCCCCACAAACTCCCTGATCTGTAGACAATGAAAAAAAAAAGCTGAGCCATCCTCACCCAGATATGAACTGTGGGATTAGAACAACTCTGAACCCACGTGTTAACCTTCTAAATATTACCAGCCCAGTACTAATGCAGTAGGTTGGGTAGGGCCAGTCTGCCACTGTAAACCAGCTATAGCAACTTATTGATTAAACAAGCCAGATCTGTGCCTCTTCTCAGCCCTTTCAGCTCCTTCAGCTCCTTCAGATGGAGTCACCATGGGAACCAATGCTGATGTTCACCATCCTTTTCAACCAGTTTCCTCAGCGACAAATTTAGCTTATCTGTATTTTTGTTACTTACTGCTTTGCCCCGTTGTTGTTGCTATGACTTACCTGTTCCATGGCTGTTAGCCTCACACAAGTTGCAGCCCAGCCCCAAAACACCTCCAGCATCACTGAAAACCGCTTTCAGGCAAACAGGGATTTAGGCATGTATACATAGATCAATTAAGTTGAATTCAGACTGTTTATTTAGTGTTATTGTAATGTGGAAAAAATATATATTGCAGCTGTAATGACATACTATTATAAAAAGTGGAACTCTGATAACCTGTTATATTAAACAAACACTCCCTCTCTCTCTTTCTCTCTCTCTCTCCCTCTCTCTCTCTCGCTGTGAACACGTCAGAGAGGTTCTCGCCTTGCCCATAGTTGTCACTTCCTCCTTGATAAGCTCTTCGACATGTGCACATGCACATGCACACACACATGCAAACTCAAACAGCAGAGTACAGTATGTACTGGTTTCAGTTCATTTTGAGGCGTAAGAGTGCGCCCGTCCACCAAACCACCACGTTCTGCTTTTAGTCACCATTGCAGGACTGAGGCTTCTTCCAGTATACAGTTCAAAACTCATTCAATGTGAATGAAGTTTCACATTCAAGATGTCTAACTCCCCCACCTCAAGTGTACTGAATAGGTCAAATCAGTAAGGATGAGCGCTTTCACCACTCTCACCTTTTACCCTTTCACCTTTTCAAGTAGTTCCTATCGTTTGCCTTTTTAAGGTAATATTAATAGCAGCAGTCGAGAAGCTTGCTGGTATCCGGTTCTTAGGCCTGGTTCATGCTTTCTGTGTGGTTAGACATGCAGGAGCCACAGATGCACTGTCCTTGTTCCTTGGCGTTCATGCCTCTTGCATATTTCATGACAACCACATGAAAACTCCTGTACTTAAGTGGTGCTCTAAGAAATTTCAGCTTTCCACGTCCCCACGCAAGAAAAAAAAAAAAAACACAACCAGATCAGCCAGCAGTTCCAGCTTCTCTTTGTTCAGCCAGTCCTGGACAGAGGAACCGTCATGCCATCTGCGAGATGACAGTGTGCCCAGTTGTTTTGGCGGCGATCACGTCACTCTGATTATGTGCACCGCATCCTTTTCCACATGCACCATGAAGCGGGCATTAGTCAGCAACAGCTCTCAAAACCCCAACATGATTATTGCACATGCTTTAATGCTCCTCATGTTTTTCCTGGCGTTCCATATTTACTCCGCTATCATTTTGCCCCAGTCTGTCTGGAGCACTCAAACTATTTCAAACATTTAGGGTGTATTTCTGCCCTGGCGTGTTTGGTTGGTAATTAAAGACAGCCATTGTTGTTGCAATACACTGAAGTTGTATCTTTAGAGATGCAGTAAATAGCTTCTGAATTATAGGAGTGGTAAATTCTAAATCTCACTGCGTGAGTGTTTGGTGTTGCTCTGTACAGATGTGGCTATTTTCGAAGTCTCACTTTGCACACCAGTCTCACTGCAGCACTGAGTACTTGCGGCCCTGGAGCTTTTTTTGTCAATGATAAACTATTTTGACTTCAAACATAGTTGACTTTGCAAATAGTTGTTTTGAATTGCAGGAGGTCTGAGTTACCATTTTTTTATCTGTTTTTTTTTTTTATCACATTCAAGAAAGAGTAGGCAACAGTGGCTGCTGTACTAGTACAGGATGGATGCAGGGCGTGTACTTCTTTGATGGCTACCATTATATGGTTTAGAGGTCTTCATGGATCCACCAGGACCTGAAAACCCGAGACCCAAGCCAATTCAGGTCCAAAATCTCGACTTGTCTCGTGGTCATGCGATGACCCGATCAGCGTTTTCCATATTAAATTATGTTCTAAAAACCTTATCTGTCACTGAAAGAGCCACTCAAAATATACAGTAGATTCAAGCTCCCAGTATTTTATTGCAATATTTCCACAGGTGAAGGATGGCTGAAGGTTGAAGACAGAGGTTGCTATCCATAGAGAGGACCACCCATGACAGCACTCATCATTTCAATTTAATTCACAGCAGAGAGCTCATCCTGATGCTGTGAACATCAGGCACTCATAACGTCACTCCCTGTGTGAGGGATTTGCAGACAGTTATGACGCATGTACACACATTTAATGCTTTATGACTGTCTACCAAATTAAACTGTAATTTACATATGAAGACAGACATAGATGTTATTCCAGATGTTCAACGTGGCTTAAAGGAGCAAATTAAAATGCTGATGTTATCTATTAAATGACATCCATCAGTGGTCAGTTCATAACTGTGTACTGTTCACTATTTATATGCTCCTTCCTGTTTTATTGCCACACAATACCCAGCTATGTGGACCCCTAAAGACAGGTGATTCTAAGTACAGGTGACTCTGAGAAATCTCTGTAACTTCTCTTGAGAAAGTCATTTGTGAACCTTATTACCTCATGTACAGACTACCATAGTTCTCTGTACTCTGAGTCAAAGCCCTCAGTCACCTGCTGCTTGTGCGGCTTTTAGGTTTCTAACTAATTCAAGGAAGTGAGGTCCCTCACATCTGCCCCATTTTAGTCTCGTGGCACTGGCTGCCTGTTGAATTCAGAATCAAATTGAAGACCTTACCCATCACTTTTAAAGGAATACTCCAACTTTCAGGGTAAAATACCCTTTTTTCCCTTTTTTCAGACTGAGACAAGATGTTCAGTGTCATTTTCATCTCTGTACATCCACTGGTTCAGTTCCTATGGGTAGCATTTTGTGTTAGCTTAACATCCAGACTTGGTGTCTACAGGAATCATTAGCCTAGCTCCGTCAAAGTGAAAAAAATTACCGCTACAGCAACTCCGAAGCTGTCTTATTTACACAATGAATCATGTGTGTTACATGGTAATGAAATAGACATCTTGGGATTAAAAAAAAAGATGGAAGGAACTATAACCGCTCAACACATATTCCGCAGTTTTAGTTCCTACCATCGAACTTCTCCTAAAATGACGCATATTTCAAATACACATGATACATTTTTTAAATAAGGCAGCTTCAGAGTTGCTGTAAGTTTTATTTTTTACTTATTTTTTCAAGTATTGCATTATTACTGTTATTATAAATATTGTCATTAGGTTTTAGTTCAGGCTGTAAGAGTGTGAGTTTACGCTTACATGCCTTTGAGTACATTGTGTGTTATTGCGTGCGTATTGTGTGTGTTTGAGTGTATTGTAATGACATTTCCCCTTGTTTCAGGAGACCCAGTGGTACGAGGAGACGACAGTGGAGCTGATGGCTCCCACCATGCTCCCTGAGCTCCACCTCCTCAAACGGGTAATGCCAGGAGAACAAAGTTTTTGTTACCTATTGATTGACCACAGTGGACAATGAACCCTGCCCATTGGTATCAATGTTTCAGTTGAGGTAGCTTGTAACAGGGCAGAGTTGATGTTGCTTATTGATCGCTTGCATTAAGTTGAGGTTGAAATTGTTTGTTGGTTGCAGGTCAAGGTGAAGGGACCTCGTTATTGGGAACTGTCCATAGACCTCAGCAAAGAAACGCAGCACCTGAAGTAAGTAGAAAGGAGACTTGTTATGTCACCATAACATGAGTTTAGTCAAAACGTTCAAATAGAACCAATAGTACCCAGTGTAAAATTCTGAACCTTTATTTGGCCTGTTAAATCCACCTCAGTCAATATAGAAGGGTGAAGAAAGGTATGTAGTGATGGACAATACAATCCCATGGCTGCATAACTTGTACTTGTACTTGCCCCCTTCAGGAGCCTAGTTTTGGAGTGGCTTTTTTCCCTCTTCCTCCCGCTTGTTCTCCTTTTCTCATCTAAGTAAACGGGGCGCCCCTCGTGTGGCAGACCCAAAGTTCTCCCGCTCCTGTCCTCCCCCTGTTATGTGTCACTGTCTTTTGTATGTTTCTTGGACGGGATGTAACTGAAATGCAATTTCCCTTCGGGGATCAATAAAGTCTATCTATCTATCTATCTACAATACAATGTGCCTCTGCATACTTTGAAATAGCAAAACCTGTTAGTGTAATAAATTCCCATTATCCAGAGATTATCTGGATAATCCACGATTATGTGATGGATTTTTAATTAATCTAATAATGATACTGAATGATAATATAACTCATTTATATCACTTTTTTTCTCAGCGTCATTATTACATTAGTTAAAAATCTGCTGTGGGTAGCAACATAATCTCCGCTCCTTTGCCACGTAATTAACTGTCTCACTGCCACTGCCCATTTCTCCAACCTGTTTTAGGCGTTGAGCAAGGGTGCACATTTTGTAGTTCTGCCTTTCTATATAAACATTACCAAAACACATTGCTCACTTAACTGTAACAAAAATGATTCACCATTTGGTTAGAATTAGTTGCTTCCTCCAGCCTGTCTTCGCCAGTTTGTGGGCTTTCTTGTGAAAGAAGAAGAAAGCAGAAAATGGAATTACTTAACCAAAAACAGTTTCAGTTCGTAGTATTCTGTTAGATCAACACGTTTTTAAAATCAAGAATTATTCCATTCAAAACTTTTCACAAAATTCAGGCAGAAGTTAGAGCAGTTCATTCTATTTATTTCTTTTAGCAGATCAGTGCGACCTTTTTCACAGCAGCCGTTTTGGCACGAACTAGCAGGTAAACACAGGTGTTACTCATGACATTAATGAAGGTTCTGTTCCATTTAGGTCTAAAAGAGCCAGGGTCCTGCTATTGTTCATGCTGGCTCGCTGGAAAAACTAATATAAATGAATAAAGTCAAAGTCTTGGAGAGAATTAACTTCTAGAAAGCAAGAGAAGTTCATTTTTGATCATCTCTGTATTGTGAAATATAACGTTGTTTGAAGGACATGCTTTGTTCTTGCAATTAATCTTGGTATTTTCCATTGGCTCTCATCACTCTAGTCACCTTCTGATGCGTTCTGGGTGGACAAGTAAAATTCCTGGATCTTTATCCATCCTTGATGTTGTTTTGTTTTGGAAGCATACTTTGTCAGTTTTTGATATTAACGTCCGACCTGCCTGTCTGCCTCGCTCTCAGGTCCATCCTGTCCAGAGACGGGGTGTTGTACGTGAAGCTGAGGGCTGGCCAGCTGCCCTACAAAGACGACCCGCAGGGCTGGAAGAGCCTGCTGGCCTCCACCGTCAACCACCGCAACTCTGGAGTCAGGGCCTTCAAGGTACACACGAGTTTCACAGAGCCATGTGTAGTTCTCTGTGAGAGCTACATCTGGGCTTGTTGGTGGAGAAGGGAGACGGCCCAGCTCCTCATCATTTCCTGTATTGGTGTCACACGGTTCCACACTGCTACCCCTCCACCTTAGGAGACGTGTTAAGTCTTTAGTATGTTCACTCCAGTGGAAGAAAACCTGAATCCAGATTATGATTGATTCTGATCTCCCACGGTCACTGAAGTGAATACTGCACCTGAATTTCACAAGCCACAGATCTTCCCAACATTCTGACGCTCAACTGGTATTTTTCAAATGACCAAATCAGGGGAAAAGTGACTTTGTTTGTTTGCTAGGCCAGAAAAAAGAGTGTATTCCATTTTCTTAACACTGACACCAATGTTATGCATCATCTTTCTTTATTGGAGTATCTTTGGTTTGGGTGAACAAGCGGTTGTGGATGACAGTGAGATCCGATGGTGATGGAACTACGCTGATTGGTTGTCCTTCAAGAACCTGCCCTCTTGAAAAGTAAACTTTCGTGAGCAGTTACTACTTCTTGAGCAGAAGCAAATACAATTTGAGGAATGGACAAAGCAAATGCTATCTAGTTAGCTAACTTTAGCTTCAAAATGGATATTTTGTTAAAAAAAAAGGTTTTACCCAAATTTAGAACGTCTCATTGTTCCCATCTACTTTTAAAGCCCCCCTCCAGTGACTTTCTGACCTTAGTCCTTTTCAAAGAACAGTTCAGTGATGTATGATTATCTCCACCAATGACAAAATGAATGTCACCTGTGCAGCAGATGTGGCCACGCCCCTTCCAGTGATTTCAAACAGGCCTTGCAGGTAAATCATTGGTTTACCTGGTAAAATGGGAGTAATAACGTATCACAGACAGCTGACACAACCAATATAGGCCATGATTAACCTGCTGCACCTGAAGACTCACTGTGATTGGTGGAACCGTCACGCATCGCCTTCCTTTTTTGACCGAGATCGTGAGGTCTCCAGAGGGGGCTTTGAAGCCAGATCTCCCACAGAGGTCATCTGAGCAAAGAGAATGAGTTTAGATGAACACAATCATAGAAGTCATCAATATCCACGACCACCAACTAACACCCGCCATCAGCAAATAGCAGCCACTAACAGCCAGTCACACCCACTAACCGTGCCTCCACACTGTGAGCAACAAAATTAACAAGTTTGAGCTGAGTAACCACTGGAACTTGGCCGCTGCTGCCAGAGTTGCAGTAGATATTTGTAATTTTAAATGCATTCTATGATGTGTTTTATTACCAAGCGAATGTGTTACATCGATGAAACATTTTCTGATATTCAACTCCATTGCAGCTGCTATAGAAATGCATGATTTTAAGCCTGGTTAAAAACAGGGGTGAAAGGACCCCTTCCCCTGATGGTTGGGGGTGTCCAGTCTCGGCAGGTTTCCACTGCAGGTTCAGCAATCAGCTGTGTGGTTGACAGAATGTTACTGGTTTCCTGACTGGTTTCCCTGTTCTCTCTGCAGTTTACCACTGTGCACACACTGTCAATACGCCTACAGCTCTGAAGAAATAAATTAGTCATTCCACTTCTCCTCTTCATCCTCCCTCCCTCTCTTCAGTCCCCCCCACGCCACCCATATCTTCCCCTTTCTATTCCTCTGCCTCACTTCTACCCATCCTTCACATCTGCCCTCTGACTTTGGATTGTCTGAAATCATGCAGACATTTCCCATGGGTGTCTCAGGTTTCCTTCCCTCTTTTGTATTTCGTTTTTGAGTTTGGATTGGCAAAATAATGCAACCTTTTTCCACATGCATGTGTGTATGTGTGTCTCCTCAGCCTGAAGCCATCTCCACCTTCACCTCGGAGCCGGCCCTGGTCTCCTTTGCCGAGTTCTTCTGCAAAGCCTCCGATGGAATGAAACATGTGAGAATCAGATGCAACGCGACACCATTTTTTCCCCAATGTTCTGCGTTCTTGAGGCCATTTTATTGTTGTATTGTCTTGTAACATATTAGATAGAGCCAGTCAGTTCCACCAATCAGAGGTAATGTAAGATTAGGCTGCGGTCACCTCTACTTATGAGCAACAGAAACAGCACAGAAACATAAATGAATGTGGTACAGCCATGTTTAATTACAACTGGCTCGCTAACCGTGTTCCCACTGGTTCTGGAATTCCTGGAATATGCATGGAATTTTGCGAGGTGTGCTCCAGAAATATCCGGTTGTTGGATGCACTCTCTGGGACTCCCTGTTCAACTGGAGTGGAGGCCTGTTGGACCAATTAGAAAATGCAATCATGGAAAGTTTTAGAATCGTACATCAGAGCCACAGTGGGAACCCAACAGTATTTTGCACATTTACCAGCATTTGTTTTACATTAGCGTGTGGTCTGACTCGCCACGACTGCAACATTCCCTCTCTCTGTTGACACTCAGCTTCAAACACACAACTTCCTTCCGGCCAGCTGGTTCACCAAGGGAGAAAGCTTATGCATGCATATCAGTATTGTCTATTTAAAATCAAAATGAGTGGATTTGCATTCACCCAGTATTTCAGCTAATATTTTGCATCCTGATGCAGGTCTTCTTCAGGAAAAGCTGTTTCTAAACATCCTCATATCCAAGTGTTGCATACGTGGAAAAAACATTATGCTGGATATTAAATTATAAACACAATTTAGAAAACGGTGAGAGCCAGCAATAAAAAACAGAGCATAATGTTCCAGGAGTCCATGCTTTCACGTAGCAGGCTGTGCCGGCTTTGAAGTGGATCGTATAGATTGTCCCTCATGACCGGTATTTAATCCTCTTGTCAATCACTTGACTGCCATACTCTGAGGCGTAAACAAAAAGGTGCCTCTACGACAGCCATGGGTTAATTGGTTGGATTGCGCAGAAGCTGGTTGTTTCAGCCCACACCGTGAAATGGAAGCAAATTTGCAATTTTCTACCATAAAGTTTCATAATTGAATTTAGGGCCAAAAAGGATATGGTTTCCTTTCTCTTTATCGGCCCTAACGCTCCATCTCTTATTCTTTCTCTCCATCTATTAATCTTAATTTATTAATCTTCTGTTGCCATCTGGGTTTTAATTTGGTGTGAAATGCCTCCATTTTCTTCTGTCTGTGTATCGATATACTGGCTGCACCCTGTCTGCCTGTTTTTCCATTTCTGCATGTCTCTCTACCTGCTGCCTGTCTGTGTGTCCACATTTTGTCTCTTTCTGTTGTATTTCATATGTGTCTCTGAATGCCACTGCCCTTTTCCAACTGAAACACCAGAAAAGAGTTTCTACACGGGCATCACTGACACTGATCAACCCAAGGAGCTAAAGGCTTGTTACAACTTATTAAAACTATTGGTACATCTATATAACTTATCTAAACTGTGCTTTACCCCAATTTTAATGCCGTCTTCCTCTGAATATGGCCAGAATAAAATTAAGTGAAATAAACTGTTAGATTCACCTGGAGTTCTTAATGGTAAAAAGAGTATTATTGATAGAATAGTACAACTTGTGGGTAAGGATGAAAAATTCAGAATTCAAAATTCAACATTAGCTTTTTCGTATAAACTGTGACATAACCTAGAAATACTAATACTGGTTGTGGTTGAGAGCCTTCTCACCTTGAATGGAACCATATCTTTTCTTTGTTTCTGGGGGGAAAAAAGAAATGACAACAAAACAAAGTGAGTCAGATATTCATTTTCACATTTTGCGTACATCATTTTATATCTACAGTTTTTGAATTGGATTACATATCAATCTCTGAGACAAGTCAGAAGTGCAACTGTGCATCCACATGTACATAAAATGTCTGTGCTGTATTGACGCGACACACAAAGACGTACTTTTCCTGTGCTGTGTGCAGAGAGAGGACACCCTGGCGTTGTTTTCGGCCATGTTGTATGAGTGCGTGACCCAGGAAAGCCCAGAGATGCTGCCTACATATATCGCTATCGAGCAGGTAACACACACACAGAGCTGTGATTATAAAAAATCTGAGAGAATGGGGAATGCTTTGACACGGTTTTTGTCCTCCTGACTTTTATTTATCACTGTTTTATCATTTGTAAAGCACTTGGGAACACACAAAAAAAAATATTAGTCCAGGTGATTCAGTCATGTTCAGTTCTGGCTGCTGTAGTATTTTAATGTTAATGCACTTGCTGTTACACCAGATGTAATTGTGCATCTTAGATATGTCTGCTTACTTGCTTGAATACATGATGCTTCTCTGCTTGGCACTCGGCCTAAAAAAATTACCTACTAACTCACTTACTGTATTTGACCCAGAGGGAAATGAAGTTGTTGCCCACTGACATGAGAAAAAAAAATACAGGTTTTATAATTATGTACTACTCCCCTAAAAATACATGGCTGAGAATAGAATAATCTGATGGCTTGCGTATATTCAGACTCTCAGACTCTGTCCCAGAAGTCTTCACGACACAGATGGAGGAAATAAAGGCTAGCTTCAACAGTGCCTGGAACATGCCCTTTACAATCACAGTCTTCCTCTGTTGGCCAGTGAGTTGCAGTGGAGGAGTTTAGGGTTAACTGTGTGGATCAAGAGCATCTTACGCAGTCGTTGGAGAGCGTCTCTTAGTCATTTTCCTGTCCATTTCCCTGATTTCCCCTGCCTGCCATGATTCAAAGTATTGACTTCTTAGGCTGCAGTCTGCTCTCTAATGTGAAAGGAATACTCCATTTTGGGCAAAATACCCTTTTCTGACTTACCCAGAGTGAGACAAGATGTTAAATACCATTTTCACCTCTGTATGGCCACTGGTTCAGTTCCTATTCAGCATTTCATCTTAGCTTAGCATAAAGTCTTGAAGTCTACAGGAGTCATTAGCCTAGCTCCATCAAACTGACAAAAGTAAACCTTACAGCAACTCCAAAGCTGTCTTATTTACACAATGCTTCAGAGCTGCTGTAAGTTTTATTTTTTCACTTTGACAGAGCTTGGCTAATGACTCCTGTAGACTTCAAGTCTTTATGCTAAGCTAACACAAAATGCTAATCATCAGAACCGAACCAGTGGACGTACAGAGGTGAAAATGTATTGAACATCTTATCTCAGTCTGGATAAGTTAGGAAAAGAGAATTTTACTTTAAAACTATTGTTGCCCCTGAATTCAGCAACCACCAAACCTCCTACATACCCACAGCTCCATCACTAAATCCATCCACCAATCCATCCATCAAGGAGTAGCTTAGAGGTTAGAGAACCAAACTTGTGATCAAATGGTTGCCGGTTCAAATGCCAGAATAGGCTGGGACAAGGTGGGTATGAAAATGCTGAGTAATGATCCCCTCTCCCTCAGCAGTTGATACACTACAACAGTGACCAGTCTCAGACATTTACTAAATCCTGATGTAAACACTCTTTGATATAAAGTTTCACCAGGATGTACAATTGGCAGGAATAGCTTAAGTATATGATGAAAGACTGGAAATGACAAGACTGCATATCCAAAATTGGCCTGGGGTGTCAGGAGTTGGTTACCCATATCACATTTGTCATCCTCTCTCAGCAACTACTGTCCCTTGAGCAAGGCATTGAAACCCCAGACTGTGGTTGTACTGGGCAGCCGCCAGGTGAAATTGCGTGGAACTGGGTGAAGGTGAAGCAAGACATCTTGGAAAAGACCTAGTGTGCTCAGTTTTCCCTGGATAAACAAAGGCAAAAACTAAAGGTGCTTATGGAGCACAAACCTCTGCTAGCACTGAACAATTCTCCAAGTTGCTGTTACACCCAACGACTTCATTCCTGTCAATTCAGTTTTAAGAAAAATTTATTTCATGATTCTACAAACATCCTGTTGGAGGTTAGGAATTTAGCTATTAGCTGCATAGTTATGTCTAAAAAATTGTCTAATCACCATCAAAATGTAATAAATTGTTCCTTATATACAGTATCTCATTTCCATGAAATCCCACTCTCGTGGATATTAGGGCCGGACCTGACTCAGAATTTCTTTGGTCGATTTGGTCAGATTTGGTCCTTCAACATGACCTTTAGACTAATAGTTTTGTTCTTTTATATATTGTCTCTCAGGCAATCAGAAAATGTATTATAATGTATTCTATGCACAAGTTTCAGTGTGTTTGCACAAGTTCCATGTTGATGGACCATGTCAGTAATAATCAGAGCACTCATAATTAGTTCAAATGAAATGCAGTAGAGTTGTACAAACATATTTGAACATTTAAAATCTATAAAAGTTGTTAAGGCAGGTGCACAAAGATTTCATTTGGCTAATTTGAAATAGGGTGCAGCTTTGTCTGATAGTTTTAACCACATGTTTCTGTTTGTCACTTTTATCATGAAGGTGCATCTCAGCAGAAAGAGACTACATTTGATCTGTTTTATTGTGGAATTGGAATGCACATTTACTCTCTTAAACAAAGTATCAAGTGACAGGTCGCTTGACCCACCTGAGCTTAAAATCCACTCAGTACCCAGAATGTGTAATAATCAGCATTGTTGCTGTTGTCTCCCAGGCAGTGGCTGCTCTGCGTCGGGGTGATCTGCCTCAGACCTTCCCCCTGTGGCAGATGCGTCTGGTGGTGGAGCTGTGGGACAGCAGGGTGCTGCGGAGCCCCGCTGGCCGCCACGGGGCCCTCCTCACCTCCGAGTTCCTGCCTGTCATGAAGAACATGGTGGATGTAGCGCTGGACAGCTGGCTTACAGGTGAGGAGAGGAGACGGGGGTCGGACGGGATGTGCTTTCACTCCACAAAATGGCAGAGTCTAAACTTCTACGAACTTTTTCCCATGCTTCTCTTCTTCCTAGATGCTTACCTGGCCAGTAATCTCCCAAATCAGATCTTAATCCTGCTCAAAGTCACTGTGCTGCTTTACCAGAAGTCCCACCTATTTTTGGCTGCTGGATTCAGCTCATCAGAAGTGGGAAGCGCCGCATTTAAATAGAGAGAAAGGTTTCTGGCAATCCAGACCTAAATGACACTTTGCCATTGCCATTGTCTGTTACTTGGCTTTTGCCTGTAAATGCAGCAGAGATGCCTTGCTATTCAAGATATTCACTCGCTCTTCCATTATTGCAGCCAACAGGTTGCCGACTATCACATTAGCATCCTCTCGGCAAAGTCTGGCTAGCAAGGAGCAAGTAGATGAAACATTGATCCTGCCAAGGTGTCTAACTTATCCAGTAAATGTTGCAAGCACAGTTGCTCAAGCGGTTTGAGGTTTTCTATATTTTGGACTGGAGACATGAAACCTGAGCTATTGTTGACAAAGTTTGCAAGAGCATATTTTCTTCTGTCCTGTGTGTATAGTAGCCAAAAAGTCAAAACTTGAAGTTTTTACATTGTGGACAGCAAAGATGTGAATGGGGGTCTTTGTAGACAGCCATAAGTGATGACAAGCGTGATACTAATTGAAAAACAGTTATTCCCATGTGGCAAGTCACTTGAAGGAATACTTGGGCAAAATACCCTTCTTCCAACTTACCTAGACTGAGACAAGATGTTCAATACCATTTTCACCTCTGTATGCCCACTGATTGAGTTCCTATGGGTAGCATGTTGTGTTAGCTTAGCATAAATACTTGAATTCTACAGGAGTCATTAGCCTAGCTCCTCCAAAGTGAAAAAAAATTAACCTCACAGCAACTCTGAAGCTGTCTTATTTACACAGTGTATCATGTGTATGTGAAATACACGTCTAGGTAGGAACTATAACCAATGAATGTGTGCTCATCGGTTATATTTCCTATTATCTAACTTCTCCTAAAACTATTTTTTTTTTAAATTTAAGACATGAATTTCATTACCGTGTAGCACATGATGCATTTTGTAAATAAAACAGCTTCGAAGTTGCTATAAGGTTTATTTTTTTACTTTGACGGAGCTAGGCTAATGACTCCTGTAGACTTCAAGTCTTTATGCTAAGCTAGCACAGAATGCTACTCATAGAATCTGAACCAGTGGACGTACAGAGGTGAAAATGGTATCAACATCTTGTTTCAGTCTGGGGAAGTCGGAAAAAGGGTATTTTGCCCAAAACGTTTGAATATTCCTTTAATGATGAATAACAACCATAAAGGAGCATGTGAAAAATGAGCAAGTTGTAAAGTAAAATTCTAAAGCTACTCTTATCTCTTCATGGAATGTTTCTCACAGTGTCTGGGTGACACATGTCATCATGTCATCTATTTTGGTTGGTTGAAAATATTTTTGGCAGGCAGATTCTTTTGTTTTGCCAGCCCTTCACCAGGTGAGCCAAAAAGATTCCAAGCGCTGCTAAGCACCTCACCGCATCTGTATTTTCTGGGAAGATGGTGGGAGTCGGATTGGTTCATTAAATATTTCACAGTCTAGATGTGTCTCGACTTGTTATCTAGGGTGTAACACACTAATGTCATGGATTTTAACAGTCCACACACACACACACACACATACACACACACACACACACACACACACACACACAGGCTCAAACAAACACATTCCATTAGCAGCGCACATTTCTCACCCACACACACACACAGCGTGGGAAACAGGTGAGGTAGTCGCACCAGACAGTGATTATATAAACAGGCCTTGACTTTCAAACTCATGAAACTTCTGGCAGACTCTTCAAAGTAAAACTGTCTTGGCTCCCAGCATTTCCAATGTTCATTTTTTTCCATTATTCCTTCATGAATCATATAATAATGTCCTGGTCTGCTATGTTCAGATGTATCCTGTTAAATTTTTATGCTTTTTTTCCCCCCTTGTGTTCTCCTCTTTTGTTTTAATCAGAAGTCAGTGCAGTGTTGGATTTGTGAATGAAAGGCACTGAATGTCTGCGTCCACTTCAGCTGTGCAGGGTCCTGCTGCTCATGAAATTCTTGGCATATCACAGAGTTTTGGGAGGTGTATGCTAGACCGGAAAAGTTAAAGAATTTGGCCAATTCTCTGGGGCAGTCAGGGAATATCAGAGAATTTTACAAATGCATCGCTTTAGTGGAATACTGCTGAATGTGTTTCACAACTTCTTTCATACCTTCATCTGCATTAGCTGGCGGTTTTCAGCCAGACTGGAGTGGAAAACAAACTGCCAGGGATATTTGTGGGTCCTGGAAGAACTCGGTTATGGAAAGTCATGAATTTTTCATAATGGGCCACAGTGGGAACCCTGGTTAGAGCTAAAATGATAAGTTAATCGCAGGTTATGAGATCTGCTTTATTAATCCCAATCCCAGAGGGCAAGTCAGTCATCAGACCACAGCAAAGCATCAAGCGAAACACACTCAACAATGGAACATGAAAATGTCAAACAGACTATTAATCGCTACATATAGCAACTAAAGTCCTTAAACTGGCTATATGTGTCCTTAAAATGTCTCTGTTTATCTATCTATCTATATATCTCATCACCATATGTGTGTGTGTGTGTGTGTGTGTGTGTGTGTGTGTGTGTGTTTCCTCCTCTAGACAACAGCTCAGTGGTGATGTCCTACATGAGGGGC
>OMLF01004678.1:2817-14402 GCA_900302615.1 Holocentrus rufus | reverse complement strand
GTGCGCGCGTGTATGTATATTGCAAAGTAGTAAGTGAAGGTTACCAGAGTATGCAGTTAGCACAAAGTGTGACCTAGAGTCCACAAAAGCAAAATATCTCCCTCACTTCTCAGTTTTGATTTGCTTTCAGATCCACAATTACAACCAAATCTCAAAATTTTCAGTTCAGGAAACTACAAACTAATGAATGGAAACAGGAATTCAGGGCACATGAGTTAATAGGGTGGGTGTCCATTTTCACAGTGCAATTTTGCAACATTTCACTGACCACAGATTATTACATGGAATAAAAAACTGGAGCAGATTGCCACCCATCATTTGATGCCATTTAGTATGAGATATTCCATTTTGTAGTTCTTAATTATTTAACACGTGGCAGGGTGCAGAATGCTCTAAAATCTCAAATTAGCAATGTGCAACTGGTTCATTATTATTATTATTATTATTTTGAATGGCTCAACCTGATGCACAGCAGTGTGTGTAAATCTATTTCTTACATCTCTATATTCTCGATTGTGTCTCAGTGTGCATGTGTGATATTCACCTCTACACGTCGGTGTGCATTTACTTATCTGTGTCTGTATATTTGTGGGTGGCTATGTGTGCATTTTCAGAGCCGTGCCTCCAGCCCGGCACCCTCGGGGGCTTTGAGGCGGACTCGGGAACGTCTTCTCCATCCCATGATTCCTTCTGCGTTGTGGACGGGATGGAGTGGGGCGACGAGGTGGTTCCAGGAGGAGAGCCTCTGAGCGCAGTGCGAGATGGTTTGTGTCACTCATTTATTCATTCATACGCAGAACCAGTTCCTCATTGACTGTCTGAGGCAGCTGAAGTCCCTCAAGAGTTGTGTCCACTTGTTCTTTTTTTTTTTTGTTTTGTTAAGGACCAATCACAAGAAAGTGAAAAGAGGTAGTGAAATTAAATTACTACCACTGAATTAAAGATGGAAGAATTTTACTTCCTTTTTCCCCCCGCTACTCTGTTGACATTGTGGGCAATATGTTTGAAAAAAATGGAAGTGCTGTGAATCATTGTACCATTGTTATTTGTGTTATTTCCCAAAAGTACTTCTTTTTCTTTTCTTTCTGCAGTGGATGAATGAAATGTTGAGCTCAGCCGTGACACCACAGCTTTAAGCGCTGGCTGTGGTTTTGCTCTACCGTATTGTGTGGTGTATGAGTGCATAATGTATTTCCCCATACAGAGCTGAGTGCATGCTGTACTTGCCCAACGGAGTCCACACTGCAAAAATAATACACACAAACAATCCAACTAACCCGGCTCTTATTGACGTGCTCCTGTCAAATCTAAATAATACATATTCAAACAAACTGCATTATATCATCATATCAAATGTGGATGTCAGTATTGAATAAAATGCCAATATTGACCTAATCCATCTGACAGTTTGATGTCTCCCTGTCTCTTACAGAGTTGCAGAAGTTGGAGGTGTGCCTGTCTCCCCTGGCAGAGCTCCCCCCGTCGACTGGACCTGTTTTGTTCAAGAGGCTCCAAGAGACTCTCAGCGACAGAGCGAGTCTCTCAGAGCTGGAGTGTATGGTGAGGGGCATCAAGTTTTTGGGGATGAGAAAGCAAAGGCACCAAAATCATCCACATTTCTCCAGGAGGCTGTTCAAATGAAATAGAATAATAAACAGTTGCTTGTGGTTATTCTTACAGGATCAAGTAAGGTTTATAAGTCAGATTTATACACAGGTCAAAGTGTTTCACCTGAACCGGTTCTCCGGTTCAGGTTCACCGGAGAAAAATTTAAAAAAGTACATAATAAAAACTTTCTCAAAACGTTTTGTCTTTCTGGGAAACATTCACATTCTCTTGGAAAAAAATTGTGCGCTTCCAAGAAACTTTGTTTTGGGGTTTTGAAATGTTGAAGTGCCTCATGTTAGCACGCTAATGTTAACTGGTTGGCGCTTAAGTTGCTTATTACATGAACACTACTCTCTTTGAGAATAACTGTAATCAAGGAAACGTAATGTTAGTGAACTAAAACCCTGGATAATTTAACACAATTATTTTTTTACAAGTTTGGCTGGCTCCTGTGTTTTTGCTAAACAAGGACCTGGAAGTATTTTTCCCCCAACCACCAAAAACTTTTTTTTTTTGTCGTGGAAACACAAATGTTTCTCAGTAGAGTGCAGTTGTTTCCTTTGTATTATTTTTTTCCTCCCCCATCTAGGTGCTCCATAGATTTGCTAGAGCTGTGCACTGGAGTCCCTAAAACAGTGATATTTTTATTTCATGTTTGCGGTTATTTTGACCAGTTTAAAAAGAGCCTGACCTAGCCATGTGTAATTTAAAATTACTTACAATTTAAGTGTTAGCACAGAGCACGAACACAAGGAACACATGGATGATACCTACATTCTCATCACTTAACATCTAAGTTGAACAACTGGCCAGTCTCACATAACGAACATAATTCTTCTTCCCCTTCGTTTTTCTCCTCCCCTTTGGCTCACTTCTGACTGTCTTTCCCCTCTTTTTTCTTTCCCATTTGCCCTCTTCTTCTCATGGCTGCTTCTCTCCGGTTTAGCTGGAGGATTTGCTTCGAGGTGAAGTGCCTGTCGTCAGTGGGAGCGACTCGGTGTCAGCCATACTGGACCTGCTCAGCCCCGGCACCAACAGTCACATTGAGAACGGTGGGCCTGGTGAACCTCCCTACCTGAAAGCCGTTCACCTGCTGGTCAGCGCCATGGAAGGTGAGGAAAGTCCAAAACTGAGGATTGTAGCCACAGTGAATTTTATACAATGTTCTTCCCAGTACAACCAGTCTTCTACTTTATGTCGTAACAAATACCTAATAAACAAAACTCTATTTATTCGTTTGTTTATTGTTTTTATTTTTATTTTGCAGTACTTCCCGATGAAGCTCTGAACCTCTTGAGTGGGTGCACTCCTGACTTCCTGGAAGCCTGTAACACACTGGTCAGTCCTGCTCACTTCAATTATGATTGACAATTCATGAATGCCTGTTCTGTCTGCTCTGCAGTTGCAATTGAGCAGCTCATTTGATATAAATCTCTCACTCTCAGTGCAAAAATGTGCAACTTCATCTACTGTATGTGTGTTTATTGAATAAACTGTCTGTTTTCTTATCACTTTCTTACCATCCTCACAGATCTGCAGGTTAAAGGGGAGCTGCCAGTCTCTTCCCATCACGTCTCTTCCCGACCCGCTGCAGTGTGACCAGGCCTTCCAACTGGCAGAGCAGCTGTTCAGCTTGACCAATGTGATGCTGAGGAGAGAGAGTGATCGCCTGGAGGCCGAGACAGGACAGAAGCCAGGGGTGCTCCCGTTGGTCCTCTGTGTCGCCGTACATGGACTGTCGTCTGTGTGCCATGGGCAAAACTAGTGTGTGTGCGGGCATATATATGTTTGTGTGTGTGTATGTGTGTGTGTGTGTGTGTGTGTGTGTTGGCAGGGGAGGTCATATTTTAAGGCCTACCATGGATTGATATTTAATTATGCTATGACATGCCACACACACTGTAATCTTATTGTTATTTTATATATATTTTATTATCTTATAATTGCAATTGCACATACACATTTTATAAACAATTTATAACACTTTTATTCAATGTGATCTTGCGGTGCATTTCTGACTCTGCAGACAATAATATTGATTGGAGTTTGGAATTTGATTAGGTACACTGCAAGAATCATATGAATTCATATTCTATGTATGTCTTTTGCTGCATGTTTCAGTATAAAATTTATGCTATTATTATGCTATTATGCTATTATCATTGCAATATATTATATATGCTATAGCAAAAATAGTTTATGCTTATTCTTACAAAACAAGATTTTTAATTGTGTGTTATTGCTTCAGCAGGCAGCTTTCTTTGTAAGTGTATAAGCTATTACAGGGTTTCTACCCCTTTCATCAAAGGCAAGACTTTTTCAGGACCCAAATAAAGAATTTCAAGAGCTGTCACACGGTAAAAAAAACATCCGTCTGCTCGGCTGAATCTCTGCCCTTCTGCCTTTTTCTGAGGCTGGGAGATCGCAGAATTCAAAATTCAAGACCTTTTCAGGACCAATCTCTGAAAATAACTGTTTCCAAGACCTTTTCCAGTCTTGTATTTGATTTTCAAGACTTTTAGGACCTGTAGAAACCCTGTATTACACTATATGATTACTAGCTCTTTCAATACTTCACATTCCTCAAATAGCATACTGTACTAAATATGTATTCAGTATCATTGTTTGTGGTGTGTGTTTGTATGTAAACTACATATATTTTTATAAGCTAACTTTGTGATACTGTGTCTGCTTTTTTCCTATTTGTCAGTTAACATACTAATTTAATGAGACAGAAATGTTTTACTTGAGTCCTGAATTTTGTAAAGTCTTCTATATATATTTCTCCTGCTGCTTTCATCAGGGTATACAACAAAGCTGGTGTCCCATATGTGTCCTAATAGAGGTTGGTATGAGACAGAGCGCATTGCATAAAACATCCAGAGACGATACTGTCATTTTTGTCACTGCTATAGTATTATCCTGAGTAAAATCACCTTGCTACTCCTCAAGAGCATAAAATCACTGCACTAGATATATTTAAAGGATGTTTTGAATATTTCATGTTTGCTGACATTTGAGCTAAAATTTAGCAATCTCTATAAAAATTCTAAAAGGTACCAAAAGCACACTCTGGAATGATGAATGCCAAATATTTTGTATAGAAAACAATGCAAAGAGCTGAGGTGAGGACTAGAGAGGAGCACTTCTCCAGTCAGTCCAGCAGAAGCTCCTCCTCCATCTCCACAGCTTTCTGTACCTCCTGCTCCAGCCGAGAAACTGTCTGGTGCAGAATGATGACTTGTTCAAAGGATTATATGGGCAAAACCCCACAGCAATACTGGGAAATAACTGACAAAAAACATCTGTGTACTATTCAAAAACATGTAGGCATTAGTGGAATGTGGGGCAGGATCCAAAGGGAAGAGATGGTCATTACCCAATAGGACATACATGTTTAAATAGGCAAGCACCCTACTGGACTATGCACACACTGTAATAAACCGGATACAGTCAAATATGTACTGATAGATTGCAACAGTTATGACAAAGAGAGAAGGAATCTAATATCAGCAGGATGGCGGAGGATGACTGGAGGATGATGGAAAGCATTACATTACATTGGGGAATCCGCTAGGAGAGACGTCATGGAAAGTACAGTTCATGTCAGAGTGAGACTGAGAGAAAAGATACTCAGCTGAGGATATTTTGTATCTTTTGTTAGCGGACAAAGAAGAACCGCTTTCCTCCGGTCTGGATTCAGTTTTCAGTGAGGATGAGGACCTATTTGTTGAAGGCAAATTGTTGAATTTGTTGAAGGTGAACTACCATGACAACTACTATAAGTAAACATACAGCACTTGCACAAATGAAACTATCAACAATGCCTTTGCACTCTGGTCATAAAAATGAGCATAGTCAAACCACATGCAGAATGATATAAGAGGAGGACACGTGAGGAAGAGGTGCAGAACAACAGTCAAACTTTAAACTGTCCTGTTGTTTTGTACAACAAAACAACAGTTTTGTGTTTTGTGCAACCAAACAACAGTGCAGTTGTCAGGACTGAAGTACAGTTCATAGTTGAAGACAGACATGTTTTGTGACATATTCAGTCGCACAGACAGTGCATCGACATAATTTTGGCACAAATGGAACCTCATACAAGGCAATTTGGCGACCACGGCTTCAGGCCCACCTCAACTTCTGCCACATATTGTTTCGCAGTGTCCATAAGATAATTTGCGAGGCATTTCAGCTTAACAACGAATTTACATCGTGGCTTATGATTTATGCACCAAATGTAATTTTGCAGGTGCTTTGAAGAAGAAGCTAGACAAACTCAATCAAAATTTTATGAAACGTATGCACATTGCCACAGAATGTGAAAACGGCTTGCTTCTCCACATAGCCTTGATATGCGGCAAACTTTTGCAAGCAACATTTTGTTTCTATCCCCTCCTTAAAATCATATCTGCCAACTCCCTCTTTTATCCAGATAAAATGTCTGTCTCCTTGAAAATAACTTCCGATTGCGGCATAGCCCTGAGCTACACAGTATGATAGTCCTGGTCAGGGCTAATCACGATAAAGATCAGCCCGGAGGCACAACTGCAAATACTCAAACATTTTTACTTGACCTCCCTGAAGATCAAGGAAAGTAGATGGGAAGAGGAGCCGATAAGGAGTTAGGAAAAGTAAACTCGTGGTGCTGAGAAAACCCGACTGTTGTTACACACACTAACTCACTGACGCTGTTTTGTGATAATATAAACCCTGTAATTGTGATTTAAAAACATTTTGGAAAGGAGGTGGTGGGCGTTGTTGGACCATAGATATATAAAAAGAGCGAAAAAGAGTGTTGGACACGTGGGGACGCTGTTGTTAAGCGTAGCTGCCGTTCCGTGACGTGAAAATCCAGCGACACTAGCTCACCCAAAGTTCTTTGCTTCGGCGCTTTCACAAGGAAATATGCTGCTAGTTGAATGAAAACAATGCGGAAGACTAAATATTATCAACGATAGAACCGACGTTGTCCATACTAATAACACTGAGGAAACATGACAGTGTGCAGTTTTTTTCTACAAGGCCGTTGTCGGTACGGCGAAAGATGTTGGAATGAGCACCCGAGAGGAGGGAGAGGTGGTGGAGGAGGAGGAGGAGGAGGCGATGGTGGATATAACAACTACAGTCGCTCGCCTCCTCAGCAACAGTCCAGAGGAGGTGGAGGTGGTAAGGAGAAATAGTTTAACTTTACCCTGTAACCCCTCTGTAGCCCCGGTGCGTGTCATTTTGTCTTGCGTGGAGAGAACATAGTGGAACCAAACTCTGCTTACAGATTAGCAAGTTTAATATAGCCGTGCTTATCGGCAACGCCTTAAGGTACAAACCCAGTAAAACAACCGTTTTTCTGAATCGTTTGGGGTTTCTTGTAAATTCGGCATATTGACGAGCTAACACAGAGTACTGTATTTGAATCAAATTTAATCTTTTAGAGTTCACACCACACTAACTACTCGACGCCGCCACCTAGAGCACCCTTTGATAGAAAAGGAACAAACATACCGAAACCAAAAGTTATTTTTTTAAGCGCAGGTGGTGCATTCCATTCATGCTAAAATTGAAGAGTGACTCCTAATGATTCGTGCTATGACATGTAATACTCTGCCAAACCTGCAAGCAAGGAAACATTACACTGCCTTACCGTTAAGCAAAGAAAATGGCAGATTTTTCTACGAAGTTCAGCCTGGTATTGGTCTAGAAGAATATCCAGAGACAAGGTGAACTGACTTCTAATGAGAACTGTAATTTCCCATATTTCGATACCACTACCCACTTATTGTAAGGCGTTCGCATGCTTTGGCATTCAGCCTTGTTTTCAATGTTGACTGTATCAAACATTGGGATCCATTTATTGAATGTCGCTGTCTTTGTTTCAGCATATGGAAACAGAGTTTGGGTGAACCCTCAGAAAGCAGGAGGCAGCTACATCCAGCCCTCATCCTTCTCATCTCATGGTAGTGATGGGTGGGGAGGTGGAGGAGGAGACGACAGGTCCAGAGCAGGAGGAAGAAGAGATGACATCAGGAGCTCCGAGTTCAGTTTTTCCTCCCAAAACAGATTTTCCACACTGAGCACCCCAAGCACGTTTGATAAAGGAGGGAGAGGAGGAAGAGGAACAGGTGGAGATGGAGGGGATGAAAATGACAAAAACCTGTGAGTCTGCATGTTTTTAAGGCTGTGCAGCATTAATTTTTTGTGTAGTTGGCAGTGTGTAACCATGTGATATTGTCTGTCTCACCCAGGGAAACCATTCAGAAGGACATGGAGATTTGGGAGACATCAAGACAGTGGTCTTTCTCGTGTTATTCCATCCTAAAGGGAACTATATCTGGTCTGTATCAATCATAAATGAAGCACATGATTACTACTGTTAGTTTTTTTTGTAATCAGAGCACTAGGTGTAGGTGATGGGTTTTCTCCAAGACACTGACCCTGAACTTGTTTGATTTCTTTTCTCATTAGGTTTCACTGATCTTGCACCAGAAGAGCTTAGGTTGGAGTATTACAACACCAGAGCTTCAGGAGATCTCCAGAACTATGTGAGTTTAGTATCACTTACTTAGGGCTGAACAGTTACTCAAAATATGATCAAAATTGTATCATGACCAAGTGCAATAAACAAACAGCAGGAGCTGCAATCTTTTGATAAAGGTAAAATATGTAGGAAAAATACCTTTTTTATAAATGAAGTATTGTGTTAGAGATGCCATGGCCTACAAATTTTAATCTCCAAACATAAGGAAACATGGTTGTGTGGCACAGGCCCCAATAAAAATTACATTACATCATTTCAATAGTTTATTCAGTGAAAATGAAAATTATGATGCAAAAATTAGCATTCCTGCCTAAGTTGTGAATGATATTACGATCACAATACTTGTTAGACGAGTGAGGGATGTGTAGATTGATGCCTTCCAATAAAGAAAAAAAAATCTCATCAATTTTTGTCCAGTGACCCTAAACCACAGGGCTGGATTGCTGTTTAAGAGTTTAATAATGGTCTAAATAAGAAACTTTCTCTGTCTGTAGACTAATGGTGTCAATCAGCTGCTCAACCAGTGGAGAAGCAGGGTGCAGGAACTGAGGGTTATGAATCCAACCACCCGTGCTGCTGTGGTGAGACACACACACACACACACATGTATGCACATGTAACAGCAGCCGTTGTTACTTCTTTATGGATCTCTTAAATGCAGTTAACAAGTCTGATACCCTTTCTTGTCTGTAAACCCTGCAGCTTTCAGAATTAAACAACCCAGCACCTCAGGCATCTTCAGACGGCTTTTTGTCAGCGACATCTGGATTTGGGTCCTCGACATCCAGCTTTGGATCCGGAGGTTAGGATTAAGTATTCTTTGTAGCAGTAACACAAGCTTTTGAGGCAGCCTTCATCTCTGTACAAATGGAATTTCTAGAAAGTGATGGAATTTTAAAAAGTCAGCCTCAAAATAAAGATAATAATAACCAGTGTAAATTATAAATTCGCCTTGCATCATCATTTGGAATGTTCCATATGGGTTTGTTGACAGGGCAAAAGTTGCAACCTACAACAAATTGCATGGAAGCATGAAAGACTTGTGTGATGTCCAGGACATAGATACACTGAGTTTTGTAGAAAACACTTATGCCTGTTTTTTATTGTCCCCTCACCATGTCACCAAATGCAGTTTAGCTACAGTTTGTGTTGATGTTGAACTTCCTTGTCCTTGTAGGCTTTGGAGCTCCAGCACCAGCCCAGGCCAGCGGTTTCAGCTTCGCCGCTCCAAGCAGTGGGTTTGGGTCCACAGCGACCTCCACAGGGTTTGGTAATGCCGTCACAGCTTCCACACAGCCTCCTTCTGGGTTTGGCTCCTCCTCTGCAGCCTCCTCCGCACCTTCAGCAAGCAGCTTCTCCTTCGCCGGATCCACCACCAAGGCACCAGCCGCTTCAGGATTTGGCTCCGCTTCGGGGTTCAGCTTCTCCTCAGGAGGAGGAGGAGGAGGGTTTGGGAGCGGCTTTGGAGCTGGAGCACCTGCCGCAGCAGGAAGCGGGAGTGTGTTTGGACAAACAAGCGGAGGGTTTGGAGGGACTGCGGCTGGGACTGCAGCGGAGGCAGGGTCTGCTCGGGGGGCATCAGACAGTCTCTTCACCCCGCAGAGCGAGCTGACGCCAGAGGAGCTGACTCAGTTCGGGGCCAAGAGGTTCACCCTGGGACAGATCCCTCTGAAGCCTCCACCTGCTGACATGCTGGTGGTCTGAGGGGAAGATTGAGAGCTGTTGAAATAAAGAAAGAAGTTTTTTTTTTGGACAGTGCATTTGCTAAACGCTAAAACCATGCAAAGTTACCATTTTAAGGTTCAGTTAATGACGGAACGCTAAACATGTGGCTTCAGGTGAATTGTATCAGTGAAGTTTTGCCTTATGAAAGTTGAGTCTAGTTTTATGAAATTGCTTATAATGGTTCCATCTAAAATAGATCTTTATGTGCATGTTAAATTTTTATTGTTTCATATAAGGTATTACTGACTTCCTAATAAATTTCTCTTAAATATACTGGTCAAATCATTGTAAATTTTTAATGTATGATCTGATGAGATATTGAGTGTTGAAGCAATAAGATGATTCATCGATTTCTTGACTGACAGGACATTAATCCGTTAGAATTTGGTAATCAGTCGTTTTGGTTATTTAGTCAAGTAAAAATAGCAAACATTTTCAGGTTATAGCTTCACAAATGCTCAGGTTTGCTTGCTTTACTCTGTTGTATCATGTAAAATGAATACTTTGGAGGGTTTGGGTTCTAGTAAATAAATATTTTCAAGTCATTCCTTTTCTGTTTCTATTCTCTATAATTGATACCATAATTAATGAAGAAAATAATCATTAGCTGAAAATGTTGACCAACAGTCAATGGTTCAGCTTCTTGAGTTAAAAATGTTAATAAAAATCACCTTCAATCAAGCAGGTGGTTGGTATAACACCTTCAAAGAAGCAAAAAGATATAACATATACAGCATATTTAGGGCCTTTTTTAATTATATTGTAGCATCTGTGATTTGCTCATTTCATGAGCAAAGGTCATAGGTAATTAGAAGTATGTTCATAAGTATTGGTGATTTCTCAAAATAATAACCTATATTATTAAACAAGTAAAAAAAACAGCTTGGGCATGGCTGGAAACTTCCATCTACAAATTTTCTACACAAAACCACTGTGGAGGAATTTACAGATCACATGCTATGAGTATTTTTCCCTATAAAAATATTACCTGTACCCCTGGCTGATGTGATAATCTATTGAATCTGCCACCTTTAGGCATGAGTAGTGTAATTCCACATCTCAACCAAAAGAGGGCACCAGAATCGTAGCTCAGACACCCACAGCTTTGATATGAGTGTGAATGGAGCTGGGACAGAGACACCGGGACAGTGTAAATGGCTGTGCTCTTATATTGCCTGCACACTATATAGCACTAGCTACTTGACAGATGAGGCTGGACCAAAATTACCCCCCATATATCAGCATGTACATCCAGTGGGAGAGAAGCCAGTGTGCTCAGTGCATGCAGACAGTGAGGGAGTAGGCTATTCAGTAGGTATTTATTAGGTGTTGAGCATCCAGCGGGATCAAAAGAAGAGCAATACAGCGACAAAGAGACAGCAATAAGCTATTCTGCTGCTGTATGGGCTCGGGCTCTGCTGAGTGGGGCATATTTTTAGCTGACAGGGAGTTTGCTATATAGACTGCTATCAGCAGGAGGTGAAACGGAGCTGGAGCTGCCTCCTTTGCATGTGTGTGAGAGAGAATATTCCATCAAGCTGGCTTTCTATCATCCAGTTTGATGATCTTTAGTCGGTATGTTGTGGTGGTCAGGTCAAAAGCATGGTGCACATAGCCAGTTACACCTGTACGTATAGCTATTAATGATATTTCAGCACTCAGTATGCCAGCCTGCAACATAGTAACTGTCTTCTTCTTCTTCTTCACTGTCTGT
>OMLF01004677.1:19025-31736 GCA_900302615.1 Holocentrus rufus | reverse complement strand
CCCACAATGCCCTGGGAAATGCCGGCAAAATGGCGAAGAAAGCCAAAGAAATATACAAATGTGAGTATTTTTGGTTAAAAAATAAATTAAAACCGCTATTTTAAGGTCGCTGCAATGTTACGTGACAGCGTTACGTGCATCTGCTCATGTCTCTAACGTAACGTTAACGATTAACTTGTTTCAATTTCTGCACGACCATGACACGTTTTATTAATATTATCGTAGCTTGGTTTTCTGCTTTGAACGGATAAGACACCCGAAAATATGCCATTTGTGCTCCCCTAGTAACGTAAACATTACCGTAAACATGACGTATGATGATCTCGAAGGGTTGTCCCATTTCTTAGGGGGGAATTTCAGGCCCTACCCCTTGAAACGGAGTGTCAAGGGGGGATGGGTTCAGGGCTAGGGCTAGGGGTAGGGATGAAAAATAGAATTGGCATTGGGCATTACTTTTATGGACTTCACTCCCGCACCAGCAACATATTTTTCCTCAAATAGTGGCCAGGGCCTTTATGTAGCTCAACTGCAGAGGGTACCAGGCATTTATTGGAGGCAGGCTTTTATTTTCGAAGGTTTATCAAGGTTTATGAAAAGCTGTTGCTATTCATAAACCATTTGGTTAACGACTTTGTTGGTCACACAAGCAGAACATCATAAGGTGAAATCTGCAAAATGGTTTGCTACAATGTAAAATGTGGGTAAAATGTACTTAAATAAGCTTAACATTCAAAATCACTGGTAGGGTTCTTTAGATTACAATAATAAAACCACCATGTCAGTGCAATTTTAGGATCAATACTCAGTCAAAACAAAAATCCAATCAAGAAAGGAGGAGGGACTTAATATCATCAATTGATTGGACACTTTTTGGCTATGATGAGCATTCTCCAATGTGCCCAATGAGCTATTACTCACGTAGATCAACAGATGTAGATAATCACACATCTCAATGCAATTCAGACAGAGCAGCACAGACACACTCGGCGGCTGTTAAGCTGTGCATTTTTTCAGTTTGACTCCCATGTGCTCTCACACGCTGCTCCCTCCTTGTTTTCCGGTTCCTCATTCTATAGAGGTGATAAGATTGCAACAAGAGGTGCAGCCCACCGGAGAGACATAAAGCAGAGCCAAGCAACTCTTCAGAAGATGTTGTCTTCTGTGGTAATAAGATTAGTGGCAGCCTCCAAAATAAGATCAATTGATGGCAGACCTGTGGGGTGAGCAGAGCACAGAGTCTGGAGAGAAGCGACGGAAGGCTTCTTTAATCTTTTTGCATGTTCATAGGAATTTCATAATTCCTTTTTGCCAGGTAAAAAAAAGAAAAAAAGAAAAAAAAAAAAGAAAAATGCAGTGCACGTTTATGTGTTAATGTGAAAACAAGCAGAAAATTACCAGTTGGTAACAAAGGGGGGACTTTCATTCAATGATTGTCCACAGCTGTGCCAATTCCTTCCTCTGTGTGAATGTGTCTTTTTGATTAGATCCAGGGCATGCACCGCCACGCTCAGAACAAGGGGAACAAGGAAATATTTCAATCTGTCACAATAGTAGGATTATGAAAGTGCATCTATTAGAAGCAAAATTAGCAAGGTCAATTTGGGCCCATGAGACAAAATAGCTGGCAGTGTGCGATTTTTTCTTTTTTTTTCCCCTTTTTTTTCCATTTTGGAATGGCATAAAAGGAGATGAAGGCAGAAAATATGCCCTTTCAAGGCAAGAAATGTTCTACAGTGCTCATCCGCATTGAGAAAATGCAAACCGGTCATGGTGGCTTAACCATTTGTTGAGGTAGGTATAGGTTACAAACATTAAAAAATAATGAAATTTCCTTCAGTCATATCTAAGGTGATGTGATATGTGGAGGAAAATCAGTCCCAGGGCAAAGATCCAGTACCTACCTTGCTCATAATATTGCATTCATGTCACATTAGATTTATTGTAACCATGAGAAAACAGGGAGATAAACTTTCATTTCAGCCTCCTAGTGGTAATTACAAGTAGAGCATATGGAAATTTGTTTTTGGCTCCAACGTCTCCCAGTTGCCGTCATAAACTGCAGAAGTGTGTCAACACAGGTGGAAAAAATGGCAGCGGATCCATCAATGTCAGCAGTCCAAGGTAATCAAAATCAAAATTATATAATATTTAAACTATTATGAACAACTCTAATTATGGAAAGTGAGCAACATCTGCTCCAGTTTGTCATCATGATGTGGGTGTTCCAACAAGTTAAACACATGAAAGCTTCCAAGTTGCAGTAATGAGATGTCATCCTACTGATACTATTCTTCCAGTATGAAATTACAGAGCAAACTATAATGCATTAAATATTAGAAATACCTGAAGAGGAACATAAGTGTGTTTTTATTTATTTATTTTTTCTAATTTAATTTAATTTAATTTAATTTTTTTATTTTATTATTACATTTTTTTAACCCTTGTATATAACAAATGGTTAGTGGTCACTCAGTTTTAGGCAGAGAAGTTATATTCTGTGCAGTGTCTACTGACTGGCTGTGACTTGCTGTTATATACACTGATAAATAGGTCAGACCATACAACACTGATATGTTTAACTATATTTTTTTGCCAGTTTGTTTTTTAACTTTGCAAGTGAATGTAAGGCAGATAATAACACATTATCACCACATTTATAATCCTCTGGATCTAGAATTAAACACCATGGAATGAACACCAGCCAGGCCTAAGCCATTTATAAGCCTGTTTACAAGTTTCATGTCCCCAGAACAACATTGTAATGTACAGCGGAAAATGAATGAAAAGTAATTTCCCTGAGAAATCCTTAGCCAGAAACTGAGCAAAGGGATTCACTTACTAATCCTCTTTCAAAATGTCCATAAATGCTTTGGCACTGCTGACAGTGGTCATGTATGTCTAATCTAAATGATACTCCTGCTGCTTGTTTTACAGGGCCCGCCCCGCTCTCCTTCTCTGTCCCCACAGCAGCATTTCCTCACTGGTAATCCCTCTAAATCTCACCGCCTGGTTCTGCTCTGACCGCGTGGTCGGAGCATAACCTGGTCTGCGGCGCGGTTATCAACTCTGGCCACATTGCACTGGATCTTTGCCACTGTCTTCACTGTGCCAGAAACACAACCCAGATCTCTGTAGATCCACCCCACACAACCACCACCCAATACAACCTCTACCCATCAGAACACAACCAAACGGGGATAAAATTGTTGTTTTCGGTAATCCTTTGTGAGTTTTTTTTTTTTCAATCCACTTGTAGTAACAGTAGCTAAGCTCAACACATCAAGACAGTTCAGATAGTGTCAGACACAGAAATGACCTCAAAGATGAGTTTCAGATTCTTTCCCAGGATGATTATTCAATGTTTTGCCCCATAAGCAGAAACACAGAAATACTATTTGGTCCAGATCTGAATACAAGCCCCCTTTCCCATTTAAGTGGGACTGCCACACACTTCTATCCACCCCTCTATCCATCCATTCGTTTTCCAATCCCGAGCTGGGAAGCACCTTGAACAGGTCACCAGTCAGTCACACCTCGACAAACACCCATGCTCACATTCACACCTATGTGCAACTCAGAGTCTTCAGTCCACCTGACCTGCATGCCTGCAAGTTCTAACACAAATAGGACCTTTCAGAAATTAAGGCACCCTTCTGTGTGTATCTCTTAATTTGGGTCACTGTGTCATCACCACAATGATATGAGCTAATGCATCATTGTTCATATGTACATCACTAGGTAAAAAAGTACAAACCAAGTAAAAAGAAATTCGATTGAGTTAATGGAGTTAAGGGAAAGTTTAACCTGGATGCTATAGCGAAATTGTCGTATTTTATGGCTTTCAATATGGCTATGAATGAGGCGCGAGGGGAAGGGGAAGGCTGTTCTTTGATGCTGAGAGAGGGGCCATCAATGATTTTCATTTCACAGCCTGGTGAACACATTCACTGAAGTCTTGATAAGGATGGGGAAGAAAGAGTGGAAGGGGTCAGTGTCACCCCCTGCACCTGATAAGACTGGTGACCAGCATCCAGTCTGGGTCAACTATACAACTAATGTAACTCTACACTATGTGTGAAGCGTGAGACATAGTCTGCAGTCTCATCATGTTTGTTGCGAGAGAAGAAATGATCAGACACATCCTTTTTATTTATTGGTACATCAAGCTAAAATGCAACAAATAAATGGCAGGACAAATTTATGCTAATACTATTCTGATAACTAAATACAGTCTCTTGTTTCAACAGCACAAAACACTTGTCAAACTCCTGAGGAACTTATGATGTAATATGCTATCATTTACTGAATGTTCACCCAAAACAGCAAAATTTGTGTTGATTTGTACATCTTCTGAATAGCAGAGAGCTTTGATAATAGAAGGAGACGCCACCCTCAGGCGCCATATTTGAAACACCCCCATGCAGTATCATAACCAACAAGTCCAGAGCCCTATCTCTCTGAATGGGCAGTAGTCTGTATCTAAAGTTCTGGTGTATGGTATTATCATGTGCTTTTCATATTTAGGGAGACTGTCAAATTGTATTAATCATGGAGTGATAAAAATGGCTCTGAAGGAAAAAAAAAAAAAAAGTCCCAAAACTAGGTTAACCGGATGAAATTTGCAACTTGCTGGTGTTAAACCAGGTTAGCGACGAACTCCAGGTTAACACCAGGACAGGACGAAAATAGAGCCTTCAGTCTCTGAGTCAGCTAATGGGTTCTAATAAAGAATAAAGAAGGCAGGCATGTATGGAAGTACTTGCAGACGCCACTGTACATAAATCAACAAGAATGGAGCAGTCTGTTTGAAGCCATTTTATTAGATAATGTACAGTATAACTTACTGCAATCAAGCATTGCTCCAGTTGCTCACAATAGCTTCCCTGCAAGCCTGATCATGGAATCACTGTGCCACTGGCCAAATGCTGTACTTCAAAATCACCTCCCTGTGAAGCCTCAATAAACCTATACTGTATTTTCAAACCCCTGCTCACATTAGACTGCATTCAAAGAAAAAATAACCTGATTTTCACTAAAATATTTGGTTGGAACTACTCTTTAGGGCTTACCTACAACATGCTGAAGACATACTCAGTAAATTATTAATTGAAATAATCTTCATAAAAAATGAAACAAAACAAAATTACTGTGCTGACACTTAATCCTGCCCAATGTGATTTTATCTGAGTATTAGATGGGATCAAGAGCAGCACCAAGTTTATGATCTTCTGTTTGACCAAAAGTGTTGCCCCAGTGGCTCATTGGTAGATCCATACCATAAAAAGACCATGCCAGTAATTTTGAATGTTTGGTTCATTTAAGTACAATTAGCCCACAGTTTACAGTGCAACAAAGCATTTTTCAAATCATGCAGGAGTACGACAGATTTCAAAGCATATCAAAATCCAAAGTTTGTGCAGCTCTTGCTACAGGATTTCAACATCCGAGGTCAGAGGGGAGCTGTGCATTTCAGTACTTTGAAAATGTGGGAAAAGAGATTAGCGAGTTTTACAACACACTTATGATCACTTTTATCAAATTCACATTGTCATTATATTTTCAATATATTCATGGCTTTGGTGCTTCTTGTCCTCTGGATTAGGTTTACTGTGAATTTGATGCTGTAAGTCAGTTGAAGATGACTGTAGTCTACTGTTGTCAGACGCACCCTGAATGCACCACCAGGAAGTGGTGGTCAAATTTGTTCAAACCACTAATTTCAAGTCCTCAAAATGCAGGATTGCTGCTTCTTTTAGTAAAGCTAATGAAGAAGTTTGTATTATGGTGATGGAATACTGGTGTGGAGAAAGTTTGAAGTCTCTGAAAGTTAATTTTCATATCGTACTGGAATGAATGGACTCCAGTGGCCTGATAAAAGGTAGGAAAAATGATGTCGGAGCTCTAAAATACAACTGCTTGCTTTGGGAAACAATTAGCAGAAACGCTACGCGTATACATTTTGTAGACATTAGACTATGTAAAATAGACTGCAATGTAAATTCTTCTGTGGTTTACCTTAGAGAGGCTTAAACAGTCTGCAGATTGTACAACATGCAGCAGCACATGTACTTAGCAAGACCTGAAGAAAAAACACACATTACACCCACGTTAAGGTCTCTTCATTGAGTGCCTGTTAGTTTCAGAGTAGACTTTAAGATTCTGCTCCTGGCTTTAAAGTCACAAGTCAGGTGCGTCCCCTCTAGATCCCTCCGTTTCTCCAACACTGGCCTTTTAGTTGTTCTCTGGGTCAGGGCTAAGACCTATGGCAAAAAAGCTTTTAGTGCCTGTGGTCCTTAACTCTGTAACAGCTTGCCAGAGGCCCTGAGAGCATCAGAGCCTGTTAAGAGTTTCAAGCCAAAGCTGAAGACGTTTCTGTTCAGCTTAGAGTTTTCACAATGTTTCCTTTTATTTAGTTCTTTATCTTCATTTTCATTAATATTTTCATTCATATGTCTATTAATATGTTGGGAGATTTATAGCTGAGTATGCTCTGTTCTAAGAGTTAAGACAGATCCACACAGGTAAAATGTTGTTTCTATACTGAACTACAGGTAAAACTGCATATATAGTGTCTGTTGTATACTGTACCATGAGGGAGCTGTACAGGCATAGAGGACTGTTCTATACTGCATTATAGACCATATAGGTATGGAAGGTCTATACTGAAATGCATTCATTTTTATTAGTAAAAAGGTTGTTGAGCTTGCTGTGTTTTATTGTATTTTTTTCTTCTTCTCATTAATATTCTATTTTGTTTTGCTGTGAAGCACATTGCAATGCACTTGATTTTACAAAATGTGCTATATAAAGTTTGGTTTAAGTTTGGCTCTTTATTCAGTTTTCATTTCTTTCCCCAAGCCGATTCCTTCCCCTGCCAGCCGCCTCACCAATTGGCACATCATTTAATAGAATTTTCAGCTAAATATAGGAATTTAACAGAAGTAATACAAGACTTCACTTTTCTCCACCTAGGAACAGCTTCTCCAGTACTAAACTGGTGCCTCCCTTTAACCACTTTTTTTTTTTTATCCAGTTTTGTCCACTCCCCTCCAACATTTCGGTTTCCTTGTTCTCCAAAAGTCAGGCATGTCTTTTTCTTCTGCCAGCATGGTAACTTAGTGAGCAGAGAGGAGAAACAGTATGGAATGGTGTGCAGGTCCTAATCCTCCCCTCTCCATACAATGCTGCATTCAATGTCACTGTGGCATGCTCATACAGTACGTCCTCATAGATGTGCTTGAAAACCACATGATAAAATTATGATGGCATGTAATAGAAAAAGGGGAGGGGGGGAGCTGTCAGGTTTCAGTGTCAGCCTCTAAAAATAAGAATAAGGGCTGCTTTGCAGACTCACCGATTTGCAGCAATGTTACAAAAAATAATAAAATAACATGTAGAGATCCAGCATAGAAGAGAGACAACACTCGACTTGACTTGACGACTTGACCAAAGGAAAAACCTCTGACAGCTGGACACGTCTGTTTCTTCTTCATGTATCATGCAATGTATAAACTACTGGCTTGCGAAGACATTTGCTTAAACATGAAGATCACCCAGGATCCTCTAAGAGATAAGCCTGATGCCAGACATTTACTGTATACGACTTTATGATATGCCTGCCTCCTTCAGATCGACATTTCTAAAATGGCACTCAATAAGATTACAGATATGAAAAATTACACCATCAAGGATAACACGGTGAAACTAGAGAGGTTATTTCAGTTGCAGATAACGCAGTGAAATGTTTACTTTAGTGTCAAATACCAGGACTGCGCCCGGTGCTATATTGATATTGGAAGGTAAAAGGACAAGAGCCATGAGCGCATTTGAAAAAAAATAAAAGGATATTGACATTCACTGGAATGTAATTATGGGAAGCTATTTTTAATGTATATCTATTTTGATACATATAGAATTCTTATCACTGTTGACATATTGTACTTTACTGCCGAGGCACAGCCTGTCTTTGTCTCCATTCTATTCATGATTAGGACTGGAAATGATTGATAGGAAAAGTGCTTTTAATTCTTTTATTTCTTATCAGTCCTTCCCAGTATAATATAGCACTAACAATATATATGCATTAATTCTCAGAAATCACCCACGCATACACATTAGACACACACTCACACACATAAGGCCACATGCAAAACCCCACATACACACAATCACACATTTTTCATTGAATATTTAGCGTCTTTTGCCCAATTAGTACCACCCGCTTGTTGCATCAGACTCGGGCCATCTGTGTGCCATGCATTACTGTTATGATTAACAAAACAACCACCTACATCACTCCAAGAATGGAGTCTGGTCATGGATGACAGCTTGAGAGATCTCCAAGGAACCTTTACCCTCAACAACAGCAATCCGTGAATACACCGCCGTCCAACATTAATAAGGAATCAAAACTGGATGAAAAATCATCAAAAAGGCATTTTCCTAACATCGTTGGATGATGTCTAGGGCCTCGTGCTTCTGTGGTCCCTCTAGGATGGATTGCAGTTATCTGCTGTTTACCCTGCTTAATTAGCCAAATTTCCCTGTCTTCCGCTCCTGAACAGCCACCTGTACAACACACCTAAGAACAGACGCAGATTATGGTAGCGGGTCCCGAGAGCCACTCAAATCAACAGCCTGTAATACCTTCTCATCTGGGACGTACTGATATTTGCTCTGAACACAGGCAAAAACAACAGCAAACATCCACTGACTGTCACACGGCCACAGATATGAATATGGGAATGCACATTCCCGCACACACACACACACACACACACACACACATGCTTAAACACACATTTTTGAAGGGTGCCCGTACACAAACACATAATTGGTATAAGTAAAAATATAAACACACGCATGCACATTGGTGCACATAAATACACATGCACAGAATTGTGTGCTCACACACACACACACCATTTAATCCGCAGAATAGATTTTTATTGCATGAAAAGCTATTTTTGCAATGACATCATCAAAATCACACACAGTACTATCCTGTATATAACAATGATCATATAATCACTCATAGGACGTTATTTTATATGCAACATCTTTGTCCCAGATTATGCATTTTGCAGAATTGTGTAAACAACATGAAAGAATGGCTTTTCTTCTAAAAAGGAGGATGAGGTGCTGAGATGCTGAAAAGTGATACCGGTATATAATTTGGTATTTAGTGCTTGGAAGAGTTGCCTGTACTCTAATTTAGTCAGATTACCATCTGTTTATTTGATCTTCCTTGCCCTATAAACCGTGGGCGGCACAAGCAGATTAAAGAGTGGCTAAGCAGCCTAAATTGCACGTCAAGGAGTCCATTAATGGGCAGGAGAGGGGCTTGGGGGAGAGTTATATGTGTGGCTGTGAATGGATGCATAACCAAAAGACATGTTTACGTCTGTCTTAATGGATCTCTGTTGTAAACCCATTGTAAGTTCACAGGATACTTCTGCCTTCCTGTTTACATCTTGGGTCATGATTGCATTGTGACCTAAGAGGTGTGTTCGGTAATTTCAGGAAATGGCTCAGCATGTGGATGGGAGAGCCTTTAATGAATATTAGCCAAATATACAGAGATTGAAGATATGCTGGATTTACTTGGATGCAAGATTTATTCACATACATGTATTAATTATTATTTATTGACATAGATAGATAGATAGGGTTGCATTGAAGGAATTAGAAGTGAATGATGGAGATCATTTCAGAATAGGAAGTTGCACATGATCAATTTTGTCTTGAAAGTTGAAGTGCATTTTAGGCAATGCAATGTAAACACATGTACACCTCACATTTGTGTCCTTCTTTGAGTTGAGTGTGTGTGTTTGGTCCACTCCGTTGACCTGATAATGCCCTCTGCTGGTGCTGCAAATGCCATACTATCTCAGACCCTTTAGATCCAAATAAAAAGCACCCACTTTATCTGTCTGCTGTCGAGATTATTCTCAAAACAAGCTGAAACTTTGATGTGCCTTGCAACCTTGAGGCTATAAATGCAACATGTGACTGCCTTGTGCTTTGTCTGCACCACTTTTTCAGCACAGCGCGCGTCTGTAGAATGCAAAATAATTTTCTTTGTATTTTATTTTTAAACCTCCGTAATGCATAAACAATGCCCACTTGTGTGAAGTTGCTGTCCATGTGTGTCATTTTCTGTTTCTGGGTGTGGCCTGTGCAATTTAGCATGGAAATTGCAACATCTTCTGGCAGCATATCCGGCCTGGAAGTACAATTCAATCTGATTTTCTGTCTTTTCAAGACCCATCAAATGTTATTTCCTCAGAGCCCATTATAGCCTTGCATTCATGTTTATTTACCATAACTATGCGTAGTCTGAATGCACACAAGTGAATAATTTCTTCACTCTGTCACTTTCTTTGAAAGAGATTGAAATATCTAATGGAATATCTCCGGATGGCATTGTTTGAGGGAACCAAGGACAACAGATGGGCAGCAGTGAGGCTATTTTGCTCAAAATGTGTAAGATTTCTTTCTTTCTTTTTTTTTCCAATTTATTTTCCTTCAGTATGGCAGACAGTGTCCCCCACAGCCATGAAACTATACAAGTCATGTTTGAGATGCAGTTTTGCAATTACTGGCCAAGACAAGCCAAATCTCTGATTACTGTATGGCCGTGTAAGTGCGATACAGATGTATTTGAGGCAGAATCCCTAAAGACAGATATTCTGTTATAATCATATTGACTGTAATGCTGTATTCCCAGTATTGGACAAACTACTGTGCAAACAGTTCGATACAGCTTCATCTCATCTGGCCTTGGCACTAAACCCTCCTGAGGTGCACAGGAGACACAGCACAGCCAGAGATTCTTCTCCAGTCTCCCTTTGCAAGCCTGCCGCTAAACCGCGGGGTTGAGTAAGCGGGAGTGAGTGTTTGCCTTGTAAGGACCACACACAGCAAGTCACAGCAAGTCATTTGTTCCTTTTGCCACCTAATCAATGCACCCTGATCCACAGATAAACCAATGGGTTGCTCCCAAAAGGTCATCACAACCGGTACACATCTCTGTGTTTACTGGGTTAAAGAGTAGAGACATTCCTTTGCTGTGTCATCCCCATACATACAGTACACAGGTAGGTATGCATGCACACACACACACACACACATGCAAACACGTGCAACACAGATGATTTAATATTTGCGTGCAACCTTGCTGCCAAGGAACTTTATCAATGGCGGCATCTATCTTGTTAAAGGTGAGATGGGCAAGCCAGGGGGGTTTGCTGTCAGCTTATTTTTCTTAAGCCATAAATTCAGTGCATAAAATTCACTGAAGTAAAACTCACAAAGGGAAAAGTACATTTTCTTTGCAGCCACCAGCATTATGCCTTGGCAGACAACAGAATTTAAAGTGTCAATAAATGTTCAAAATAAAGCCTCTATCTGCTGTCTTCAGCCTCCAATATGGTAAGATTAATCTGCATTTAATGTTCATGCCAGCACCGCACAGCAAACACTAAATGAATATGGCAGGAACAACACCCCATTTGATTCCATTTACAGTAAATAAGTCATTCAGCTTCCAGCAAGCTTCCTGTCAGGGTGTCAAATCCGTAGCCCTTACAGTTGGCGTCTTTCTCCACAAAATTCAAAACTTATGAGTTTAACTTTTGTCAAGGTGACATGCAAAAAACAATCCGAAAACACCCCCTTTTTTTCCCTTGCACATTTCGGGATTTTTAATCTGCTAGTATACGATGGATTTAAGTGTCAGGAGCTAATTCCCCTCTGTGACACACTGTAATAGATTACTCGGGTCTAGCAGTATGATGTCAGCAGCTGGAGTGATGGAGTGTTATCATTCGTCCATGACCTGTGATCAATCACCACATTCAATTTGTGGCTGATAGTTGAGGAGGGGCCAGTGAGCCAACAATGAGACAAGGTAAATTTAGGACACCTGTCCCTGTTGGGTGAATACAGATGACCTGAAGAGGATAATGTTAGAATCAATGTTTAGATAACAACTATAGATTATTTCTGCTACCACAGGGGAAATGGTCAGCCGAGACATGTTTTTGCCTTATTGAATACCAATACAAATTCTGAGTTGTGACTCTGAAACTTATTTTGTTTTATAACACAACTATTTCCTAACATGGAACTTTTATTGTGATACAGTGTTGATGCTATTCTCTTTAGTTTATTTCTACAGTGCATTCCTTCAAGTATTATGTTCTCAGAGAATGTGTTTGATGGAGGCAGGATACATGCAGCCCTGGCAACAATTAGTGTAGAGTAAATGGTGATCATTGAACGCAGCCCTTGCAGCACAATTAGACCGGGAGGTAATGAAAGGCGTGGCCTGGGACAAGAAGATGGAGTGCTAATAGAGGGCCCACGGGGCCTCATCTACCACATGACATCTCTCTCACTCTGCCTCTCCTCCTGGCTTGCTCGCTCTCTCTTTCTCTTTTTGTCTGTCTGTCTCTCCTCCTCTTTCTCTCCAGCCGAGCACGGTGTAATCTCCCACTCCCCCGTGGGCGCGGGGAGTAAATCAGCACAGCTGGATCACAGGCATCAATCTCAGCCAGCCCTCAGGATGGGCCACTTGTGAGCCCCCAGGGAAGCATTTCCTCTTCCTTCCAAATGAGAGACAAATGTTGGTGGGAGAAAGCGGCGCGGCGCGGTGGGGGTGGGCGCAAGGGGTGTGCAGGCAGGCGGCGGGGATGGGGGGGGATGGAG
>OMLF01004677.1:6545-18321 GCA_900302615.1 Holocentrus rufus | reverse complement strand
ATATTTATAGATGAATAATAGAAGTGCAAAAAAAAGGTGAAAAAAGTTAGATAATGATATTGTACGTAGCTTATTGCACTTTACTACTGCGCTTGTTATGCTGGCTTGTTATTCAAGAACCATGTGAGTCAGAAGTGTGAAACTCAGAAGGTCTCAAAATGTCATCAAGACAATTTCTTGCACTTTCACAGTATTTGCTATTTAGCTTTTGCTACTTGACAAGGTCTGCATAGTTGATATTCTAATTTTAGACCGGCAAGAAACTTTTAATGCGATTTGTTCTTTCATGAATATGCATGTTTATAATATAGTTGTCAAAACCTTCAGGTCTCACAGTGTATATATTTTTCCCTTATTAGGTTTTGGTAGTGGCGTTCTTATTTCCCAGTTGACCATGCAAAATAAGGAAAGTTCCTCAGTCCAAGTATGCAACGGCTTATAACACCAAAGGCAATATGAATCACATGGGTAGATTTCAATATAGTGCTGGAAAATAGCAACAAAACAAAACAAAAAAATATTACAAAAATTATATTTAGAACAGGGAAAGCAGCCATTTCCCAAACTGTCATTGACGTCAGTTGCAATTGCTCAAGTGTGGTCAGGCAGCACAACATGACTTGTATCTATTCATTTGATAACCATGAAATACAAATAAAAAAACAGTAATAAGGTTACAGGAGGATGACGACATAAGAAAAATCTAAGAAATGTAGTTATTAAAAGATTATTATTGAGGGACAAGAATAAAAGAAAAATGGTTCCACACAAGCATTTATTCATGACATGCCCATTTCGAGAGTCCCTTCACTTTGGTTGAGCTGCACCACAAGACAAATGATGAGAGTAGTGCGGTGGAGGATGGACAAGTTTGAGTATATTACTGTGGTAAATACCCATCTCTTGTCCAAAAGTCCTGAATTGGCAGTCAGGAGCTGTTCCATTTTGCTGATTAAGAGGCTCAATACTTTATGGATTGTCATCAGAAAGTGTAAATCTGCTCAGCGCCGTCATGCCTGGATTGTATGTGTACTCTGAGAAGATGTAGCGGTCCATTTTGTACGACATTCTTCATGTAAAAGGCAATTGCTACAATTCTTTCAACTGAATGTAAGTGCATTGACCATAGCCTTTCAAACCGCACTGAAGGCGATTCTTTGTGCCTTTTCATCCTGAGCTCATTTTTTGATGGAGAGAATTCTCAGTTTGTTCTTTCTTTCTTTCTTTCTTTCTTTCTTTCTTTCTATTTCTCTTTTTTCTTCTGCTCATACAAAAAGTGCCTCCATATGATGTTTGTGCACTGAGGGATAGACACAAATTATTCAAAAGCGGCCAAAGAAAACTCCCAATAAGCATCTCAGTTCAGTCCTGGTCTTCAGCAAATCATCAAATTCCTTCATTCCCTCTAAGAACTCTTTCGTTATACCATTTCTGAAATTGTCAACATTTACTCTTCCAATCTGTTAGTGTACACTGTAACTGCAGAGCTGCAAAGTCCTCCGTGCAGTAACAATGAGTAACATACATACTCACACTAACTAGCTCATTAATCATGCAATATGTTAGGCGGACAAAAACCACCCATTGATATTCATACACAGTGTTATTTTTACATTAAAATATGCAGCATTGCCTTTTTACAAAACCCATAATAAGAGAGGCAATGCTGGTCTTTACAGTCCCTAGATACAGAACACAGCTTTCCTCTGATATCTATAGATTTCTTTATTCTACATCAAAGGCACTGTTAGCCTTGGGTTATGCTTGTAAATCACCCAAATGACACTTGTGCAGGGATGTCTGACATTCGTCAGAGGCTCAGGCTTGGCAAAGTCTATTTTCTTTTGTGAGGGAATTCATTCTCGGTGTTGTGAAGCTGTCTAGCAAGGGTTGAAGTGCTCCAGCAGCAGAGCTACGGGAAGTGTTGACAAATCATACAAAGAACATACCTGTGTGTGGGAGATTAGACTCTCCAACCACAGCAAACCTTAGAGGAATGACAGTAAGCAAACAAGAGGTGTTACCATTATTCTAATAGCCACATAAGCATATGTCCCTGGAATTGGAGAGTATCCATGCATATTGAGGGTCCTGACCTGCAATAAATCAATCTAGAAAACCATGATGCCATGTGTTATTTTCCGCTTTTCATCTTCAACAGGTAGTGATAGGCTCAAAGGACTGTAGTGCCACCATTAGGGACAAATTAAACTGACATTGTCATTTCTGATCCCGTGATTTATGCATTATGGGAGCGGGTTCTCCGCAGTACAGAATGATATTTCAAGAGGCGCTTGATTCAGAGCCAAGCCAAACTGTGCTGCAGTGGCTGATGCCCTGCAATCAGCCATTAGTCATATTTTCCAAAAGATATGATGGATGTGTGTTTGTTAAATGCTGCCACTGTACTGATATTAATCTGTCAGTTCCCCTGAAGCCTCGCCTCAATATAAATTCCAGTCAGGAGACTGTGTTGTGTGGTGCGATGCTTTGAGGGCCCTCAGAGGAATCACAACAGGAAAGCCACGGATTCTGCACTGAATTAATCGGCTGGTACAATCTGTGAATGAACAGTCATTTTGGTTGGGAGGGGCCTTAAGCAGAAAAAGCCCATTAAGAAACATTCAATTTCCTTTTGTCAGTACATTTTAATGCCTTGGCTATATCTCAATAAAACATATCCTCCAAAAAACCCTCCATAAAACAGTTTCCCAAAGAGATCAAACTCTGCCTCTGTGAGTGATATTTACCAGTCACCCAATTATTTTTAGCATGCTGTCGATGTGTGCTACACACCCACGTAGAGGGAGACGAGGTTGTGGAGGGTGTTTGATTGCGGCCTTTATAGAGGAACCTTTGCGTCAGATGCAACAGCTGTCAAAGGAGCAGCTCCCTTCATTAGCAGTCCTACCAGAGTGTTCCAGCAGCTCGGCGCCAAAAGCCAAGAGTTGTGCTGGAAAACGCTCTAATCTTACAGCAAGGAATGATGGGGAGGGAGAAAGAAATAGAAGATTTGGAAAGGATTTAGGCAGGGAAAAGATTAGAAACCCATATCGGCCTTATCGTGCTGCCTCCACACTGGGGAGTTGAATGAAGCAGCTGTCAAATTTGAAACATACAAAAGCAGTAATCCTACAGTAAACAGAATGCTGGGTTTTAAATACAGCAAAAAGCAGAGAGACAGAGAGAGGGGGAGAGAGAGAGAGAGAGAGAGAGAGCAAAGAATCTATCAGCGTCTGAACAGCCTGCCTATGGAGAGAGCGCTCTGGGAGGGTCTGTCAGAGCATGGGCCCGACTGCCAACGCTGGCAAAGGAGCCACGGCCACATGGGGAGTGGGTGAAAGTGAGAGCGTGCAAAGACGCTGACAAAGTCTCCCACAGAACAGGGCATTTGGAGAGTATTGGTGTGTCATCTTGAAAGGGAGAAGGGTCTGTGGTCAAGTGAACGAGAGCGTTTTACATGACATCGCCGGCGGAGATTAGGAAAGCGTTCGCCTCCTGCTGGGACCTCAACAGAGCTTGTGTCTTTCTTCTGCTACTCGAGCCGGGCAGCGTAGGTATTATTTGTGTGACAGGAGTGATTTGGCTGGATCAGGGCAGGCATGTTGGACTGAGCCAGCAGGCTAGATGCTCTGTTGTTCCTCCAGGACCGCCGTTTGAAGTGGCTGCTAGCAAAGGCCAACTAAGTGCATGTGCTTGTGTGTTTCTGCTTGTGTGTGTGTGTGTGTGTGTGTGTGTGTGCTTGAAATGACATGGACAAGTTGTTTTCTCATGGATTTATCAATACTGGACATGCAGAATGACGCGGCACTGCCCCAAAGGCCGTGCGCCCGAGACCGCGGCAAAGCCCCTGGAACTTAAACTCTATGCATAATATTTTCCTCCTTGTTAAGTTGTTCATCTTTCTCATCTTTAATTTCTCCCACATTCAGTGAGTCATCACCCAAAGCTGATATCATCATGTTTTTGTGGCACAGATATTAAAAGCATGAATATTAAAAGCAGCACAAATATTCCAGCATGTTCTTTAATAATTTTTAACCAGTTTTCCAAAGTCTTTGGCCCTGAGCACCTTTATATTTTTGGCTGAATATGGAGTCCTCGGAGGACCATTATCTGAAGAAGTCCGCAGTGGAGAATTGAATGGATATTGAATCCCTATAGTGAAAACGATCAGGGTTTCAAAACAATAAAAGGTGAGACAAAAATAACAGAAAAAGGAAGACCCATTTAATCTGCTGTTGAAGAGTGCTCTACCTTTTTTAGGTCAATGTCTGTTCAAACGATACCCCATAAAATGTCCCATAAAAAAATGTAGTAATAGCATTCCAGAAGAGGAAACCCCTCAAAATGGTTTAGTAAATATTCTGAATAATGAAAAGAAATACATAAAGCTTTCCTGACAATGATTGGAGGATTGTTCCACCAGTGGGAATGCAATAAGAAGAGGATCCTTTCCACTGGGAAGGAGGTGCTCATGTCTACTATGTTAGCTACACAATACAAAGTGAGAAGATGTGCTTTCCCTTTGTAGCTGTGGGTTGGGTCCAGGCATCTACTGCTATAGCCATATGTACTTTATAGGTGCTATCTGCTCTAAAGCAATCTGATACTGATTCTTATTTATGTGTTCTTTATGGAGATTTGCAGTGAAGGAATTCTTAGCCGCTGTGCACAGCTGAAAGGGAACATAACTCTTGTCCTTTAGCCATACATTTTTTCAATCTCACTGCAGCCAACAACCAGGCAACCAATCAAACCTGGTGTTCTGAAGGCACAACTGTTGAACTGTGTGATACCATTGCACAGGCAGAATATTAAATTATGATTAGTGTTGGTGACCCTTTGAGGAAACGAACTGTACCTCATGCGTATGCAGGAATGATGCATTTTGCCCACTGAACACAATCTGGGTTTGCTCTGCATCTGTACAGAAATGCCTCCAAACCACTGATTTGAAAGACATATTTATGGGACAAATGGGGCTGTGGCCCAGCAATGTAAAAACAGCCCCCAGAAAAGCTACTGTGCGCTTGTTCATGATTACTGAACAGGTCATTTATATATGCATATTCAGCAGCGTGTTTGATACCCCCGCTGACTTCTTTGGCCGCTTGTTTTTAAAGTAGTCTTCTGCTGCTTGGTATGCAACCCACACAGGCTCTCCTTCAGGGCATCATCAGTGGAGGCTGAAGTCTGATGAGGAAAAAGAGAGGGTGAAGAGAGAGAGAGAGAGAGAGAGAGAGAGGGAAAAAAAATGAAAGAGAGAATTCTTTACAGAGTATACCAGAAAAAGGCACAGCATATCCAAAAGGCGTCAATGTTTTGATTTGATGAACTACAGCTCAAGGGCTACGGATCCGCGGTCCCCCATTATACAAACCCCAGCATCGATTGGCAACAAAGTTCAGCCACCAAAGTTCTGACAACAGCTTGAATAGTACACAACATATCCCTGTGATATATTAAAGCCGCTCGCTATGAGATTACTTTAACGTCAGAGGAAGACAGTTGCTGAAAACGGGCACCTTGGTTGCCTTTACCCGTCCTAACTTCTCCTCATAACTCCTCTGGGAAATGAAGCAAGTTGATTTGCCATTCTTGAGCCAGGGCCTTAATTACGTACTAAGTCATGCCTGGCACAGAGTTCTCATCCCCTTCTGCTGTATTTGGCCAGCACTGTGCACTTTGCGTGCAGATTGAGGATTGGGTGCAGTTTGGGAGCAGTTTGGACTTGGCCCTTGACGGTTCTTCCCTCTCATCAGCCCTGATGAGAGAAATCCGAGGTCATTTCATCGCTCATTTTCAGTCCCTCTACAGTGTACGTATTCATATAGGGAAAGAAAATAGGCAAAGTTTTAAAGCCCATACATGTATTATGACTGATTATACTGAACTAATAGAGTCAATCTGTTTTGTAAATCCCACTTGTGCTATTCCAAAATTAAAGGAGAATTAGAGTGAAGGAATAGATGGGGAGAGAGAGCAAGGAGGGGAAGAAAGAAATGAGATTGCCTCCCATTGCCGGAAGCTTTCCAAAATCCTTTCTTTTCCCCTCTCTCTCTTTCTCTCTCCCTCTCTCCCTCTCTCTCTCTCTCTCCCTCTCTCTCGCTCTCTCTCTCTCTGAGCTTATTGGTATCTTATTAGATATGTCTCTGCCATACACAGTTATTGTGCTGGGAGTCTTTTCAAGGCCCAAATCCCAGCAAAGCCTGTAATAATCTGTCAGCTGAGGGAGATGCCCCCACAGACAAGGGCCTCCTAATCCACAGAGATCAATAGCACACTGGAGCTGGCTCCCCAGCCCTCTGTGCACCACTGTCCACACAGTGACAGCAGCTTCCTTTGTGCCTCGCATGTCCTGCTCCGCCACCAATCACATTCCCAAAGTCCCCCATGGGCCGTCACGAGGTTAATGAGTGAGATAATGGAGGCATATTAGAGTCAATATCTGACCTTTGGATGAGGGTCAATGAGAGCGACGGCCAAGCTGCGTCACAAAACCTAATGGGTCTTTTATAGAATACAGACGATCCAATTACCCGGCACGCTTCATCACACGGCCACGTACACTTAGCTCCGCTTGTCAAAACACAGAGGGTATTCCAGGAGACCCAGCAATTGAGGTTTAATTCTCATCTGTGGAGAAAGGCCTATGGCAGGTTCCATATTTTACCCCTGACAAGACTGTCCAGACTGACAGAATTGCATCAGACACAACTAGCAGGAGGTACACTATCCCCCCCCCTCCACCCGAAAAAGGATTTCTCTGCCTGTCCCTCTCCCTTTTATTCCCCTCAGCTTGTGGCCGAGCAGGCAGCGTGGGCCGTAAGGGGTGGACTTAGAGAACAATGAATGACGGTGATTTGATTCATTAGATTGGTTGCGATCAATGCTAGATTACAGAGTCGGACAACAGGCTGTCATCTCTGACTAGAGGGGCCCACTGGTATTTTGGTCCCTAATGTGGCTGTCTCCAGGGGTGTGTGAGTCCCTCACGGCTCTAAGAGGGAGAAGGAGTTAAGGAGCAATACCGGTTATTGCCCCTTTAAGGTGGTTTGCCTGCTTTATATAAATCAGTTACTTTGTGGATTGAGGCGCATGCTTCATACTGGCAATGGGTTCAAAACAGGCCTCACCACCTTTATTGCACCTTATCCCTGTTGATAATGATACCAGTAAACAGGGTGGATCTTCTTGCCAAGAAAAGCACCTTTTTATTATATGTCTTGCTTTTTTTCCCTCTTGTCTTTTTTTAGTTGTAGTACATCTAAGTGTTCCTTGATTGCTGCGTGCAGCTGTTACTGTCCCTAACAGACTTCACCTCCCCATAGATGTAGCTGCAGACATCTTCCTACCCCGCCAAGTGAAAGAAAACTTATAAAAGAAAAGGCATTTTCAAAAGAGCACAACTATATTATGTATCTAAATCACTGTCCCCAATCCGCGCCAATCAGAAATTCTCCCGCCTTGGGAACAGAGATATTTATAATAACATTTACAGTTACCTCATCTCCTGCTGATCTGTCAGCTCCAAGGCTGAGTAAAAATTTTCTCAGTAATGAAGATGAGTGGGAGGAGGTTTGGTGTGCCATGTAGAGAAAGAGAAAGTCTGCCATGCCCAACACAGACACTTTTTTTTTGTTAAACTGTTAAAACTATCTATCTATCTATCTATCCATCCATCCGTCCATCCATCCATCCATCTTTCTGGAATCAAAAACAGATCATGCTAAATTGAGAGCAACATTGCAGACATGACGTATGTTGGAGACCGAGTCCAAGAACAAATTTGGAGGTGGTATCTTAATGAAATAAGACATGCATGTGTACACACACACACACACACACACACATAAACATGAATGCTCAAATACACAAGAGAGAGAGAGAAAGAGATAACTGACTACATAGTTATATTCGCTAATCTTACAGTAAAATACATGGTTATCTGAGTAAAAAAAAAAAAATCAAAAACAATGAGGCAAAAGCAAAGGCTGTATTTCAAACAAGCTATATTCTTCCTAGAACTAATGTGCTATGGGAATGTGCACTATTGATATACTGTTGTTATATTGAAGCACTCAGCATTTTCTTACCAGGTTCAAATGAGAATTTCAGCGTTCCAGAGGTGAAAAGCAATAAGTTTACCATTAAAACTAAACACCTTTAAAGAGTCTTACACACAGTCTTAGTGGCACCACCGCAGGTCTAAGGGGTTTTAACCAGAAGCACATTATCAGCGTCTTGCAACACTGCATCATATATAAAACAGAGTGGGAATACTTTAAAACTAGTTTGCTGTTTTATTCTGCCGCAATTACCTTCTAGGTGGATATTATATGATCTTGTAAACAGCTTATTTTGCATCATGTAGGGAGATGCAATCTTTCTTTCTCTATCTCTGTCTGCGGTGTGTGTGATGCAGAGAGGAAGAGTTAGTGAGTTCTCCACTCAGCATTGTGGAGCGCAGCCACAGTATACACAGACTGCTCTCTAGGGAAGGAGTTAACAATGCAAATGGGACTGGAGTGGAACTGCATCTTGCCTTAAGTGTATCTACTCTGAATTACCCTGCCCTGAGGACACATAGTCCTACAGGCTGCTTGGAAACAGGGACAAAATGTGGGTGTATATGTGTCTCTGTACACTTGTGCCTGTGTGTGTGTGTGTTTGTGTGTGTGTGTATTTACAAGGATGTTCAACACAGCAATATTAATTATTTGTAACCAGCTTTAAACATAGTAAACACAGGCATAGGGAACACTGGAATCATATTCAAACCCAGCCTTCTCTTACGCTTTTTGGCAAGCCTATACTGCAGCCCTGACTCGGTGTAGACGTACATTTATAAAAATGTTGAGATGTGATTTTTTGATTTGTGGCTTGAGGCAATGGATTTTACATGCAAGCCCTGTTGCTGATTATTTTAGAATAATCACTCCATTACAAGAACATGTCTCGGAGGCGCAGTGTGTATAGTGTGTGTTTCCTCAAAATAAATATGTTTTCTCAAAGCAATAGTTGTTTCATCTGGAGTAAAATATGAATTTCCTCCCAGCACTGGCAGGGGGAAAAAATAGAGTCAACTAAATGATAGGGCAAACATAGGAAATGTCCATACCATATTGTTTGTATTTTCATTATATCACAGATAAAAATGCACAGTCTTAATAATCATTTTACAACCTCTGTGAAACATTGATTAATGGCAAACTAAATTAAAAATGGTGCACTAGAATTATGCAAATTGTTTGAGTGTGACGAGCTACTGCTGAACAGTAACAATGTAACTTTCATAATAACATCATAAACCAAGACTTCAGTACTTACGAGCAACTTTGATGTTATTTCAACATAAAAGGGATCTATTTACTTATTCCCTTTTATTAGACCCGGCATAAGCATTGGCCTAATGTATTTTATTATTCCTCAGAGAGAGATATGGAGGAAATGTGATCAAACAATGCACATTTTTCACATGAGCAGGAGGAGAGCTCTTTGTGTTGTGCACCAAGGGCGCAAACAACACATGTATGTACGGCAGAGGCGACTCTCAGAGACGAAAAGACAGCGCGGTGCAAGCAGGTGTGATCAAGGAAAACCAATGCATAAGTGACCTTCTGCTAACCTGCATGTACACGGGGGTAAACAACGCAGTGCATATGTTCTCTTTTTCCAGGCTTTTTTTTTTTTTTTTCAGATTGCATGTCTGTTGCACACTTCATCTGTTCACAATTTGATTTGTTCCACGCTTCCTGCTTTAGCATCTCAATCTCCTTTATTTTTTTATTTTTTTTACACATTCCATTTATGGAGCCTTGTTCCCAGTATTGTATGAATCAATGTTTGTTTGTGCATCAAGGAATACCAAGTAAGGCGCAATTGATATTCCGTGTTTTTTATGAGGTTGACACTCTGGTCTGTGACTTAAGTGCGAGAATAAAGAGTGTTTTGTGTTCGGATGACACTTCAGATGACAGCATGCAGCGGCGGCATGATGGGTTTGAATGGCGACCTTGTGACTGAAGGGTGGCCGGTTTGAAAGCCCATCTTCAGTGGACCTGCTCGAAAGCCAGCAATTTCTGTCATTTTTGTGCACAGACTGTGTTTGTATATTTAAAAAGAAAAAACACAGTCTGGTGAGGAGGAGGATATCTGCTCAACAATCACTCCCATGTGTAAATAAAGATTAAATATATAAGGTATATAGATAGCGCTTTCCTGCAATATAGATGCACAGTATACATGTAGTGATGAAATCAAAACTGGGTAGCAGCCCCCTTTCCAGTTTAATCCTATTGTGAGTCCCTGTGGAGGTAAACAAACTCCCCATTTCTCCATTCATGAATTAAAACTTACTTGTCTTTCACCCTCTTCCCTCCTGCCTCACGTTGAAGGCTAGATGATGAATTGGCCAAGTGTGAGCTCGCGACGGGAACTGCATTGTTCATGGACGATCAACCCTTGCAGAGAAGTCTGGGGCAATGATGTGTTAGCACATCCTCCTGAGATGAGTCACCCTGATGCCTTCTGACAGGCTTCATTCCACTAGTGAGAGAGGCTAACCAGGAGTGCCGCTTTGCCCCAAACACATGCTTCAGGGCAGACTCCATCTGGCCCAAATGAGACCAAGGGAAAGGAGGTTAAAAATAACCAACAGGGAAGGTATGGCAGACAGACAAGCCTTGGAAGAGATGAAAGCTCGCAAGCACTATAGCAGCCTGCCACTGAGGCAGAAGAACTGTGGAAGACTTGCATGGATAAACAGGCTTCATTGATTTCTGTTTTGTTTATCGGATGGAATAAGGTTTACATGAAAACACAATCCTGTCAGTTAAGCCTATTGACAAAAAATACAAGAATTGTGTATTAAATGCTAATCCACAAGTTAATCCACATACTGTTGAAACTAATAGCCCCATACATTTTTGTCCTTCACTATTCATTCCTCTTATTTTCAGGCGGTGCTCAGACAATATCATCATGTCGGATGAAAGCGTGTGAATGACAGACTCATAAAGCGTCCCGGATTAATATCTAATCTGTCATTTTGGATTTTGAGAAGGATCACAGACAATCTCATCATGTGAGTCTGTGTTGATGGTAGAAAATATTGCCTTTTTTTACGGAGTTTTGGTCAACTGGAATTGTTGCAGAAATATAAATCAACAAAATTGAATTTGCGCTCGGGAAAAGAAGCAGTGAGGTAGATTAATTATTGACGATGATTAAATCTCAGAAATAAAATTCTGCATCAATAGATTTAGTGAAATATTTCAGGTTGTGTCATGTTAATCCACAGAGAAAGAGAGAGAGAGAGAGAGAGAGAGAGAGAGAGAGAGAGAGATGTTGTAAACACCAGTGAGTGCACTGACCGAGTCTGAGAAATGTGCAATAATCTATAATTCATAGAATGGGTTTTGTGTTATCTTGTAGATATTTTGTATGAAACAGCCACAGGTTTTGGACTTGTGCTGCATCTCTCCCGCAAACGTGTTAAGCCTGATTCCTTTTGTGCTCCCGTGTCAAAGCTGCTTCCGTTACCACCAATTGTGCTCCGGAGCACCCAAACACTGCTCCGCCCGGCCTTTTCTCTGAGCCGAGTTCTTATCAGCTCGCCAGACTGTAGGCAGAAAACGAACATCAGACAGAATCCTCGTTTGAAGACCTGCTCTCTGCCGTCATGGTTCATTGTGGAAAGATATCTGTCCATTTCCTGTAAAAGGTTCACGGTTCAGCTCAGATGCACGGCCCGGTGCCTCCAGCCTGGCAT
>OMLF01004672.1:1925-14038 GCA_900302615.1 Holocentrus rufus | reverse complement strand
CCAGTTGTTATGCCATAAATCATCAGTTATTTGTTTTAAAGGTTTATTGTAGCCTACTTCCCACTTTTAACTGTCCAAATTTCAGTTAGCTACCATGTGACATGTTTTATTTTCCTTATGACCATATTGGTGCCATGGAGTGACAAAATAACGCACCCATTTTTTTCTAAATTTATTTGAACAGGTCAGTCAAAAAGTTGTTCAACAAGATTTAAATGAGCCTTTTGTTTTCCCAGAGGGAGGACTCTGAAACTTGCATGGGCCCTTCTTAACATGATGTGGAGCTTCTGTGCTGATTTGTCCATTAGGAGCATATATTTCAGGGGAAATGTTCATTAACATATATTGATTTTTGATTCTCAGTCACTGATATCTGCGGCAGTTACCTGTGCTGGTCAGGAGATGGAGCTATCTCTGTAGAATTTAACATTTCAGGAGACTTTCCAAATGGACAGACAAGTTGTGCATTCAGTGCTTAAAATCAGCTCTTGCTATTGTTGTTGGTCACTTGGTTGTTGTGCCTTTCATATGGTGTGCCTGCATTTTATAAATGTGTCTTTTCATTTGATCACCTGTTTCATTGCAGACTCACTGATGTCTCCCAGCGTGTCTCTCTGGAGGGCTGTCAGGTGTTCTGGGTGTTGCTGTCCGTCAGATGTGGATCCACAGAGTTCACATTGGTCAACTACAAGCCCATAAACGGTACAGTAAGCCTGTTCACCATATCAGTGCTGCCATGACTAGAACCCATAAGTGTAATCTAGCTGTTATTGAGAAACCTGGATAGCAGTCAATTTCGGGGTTTGAAACTTTCAAACGCTGCCATGTTTTTTGAGTATAGGGTTGAAATTAGAAGTGCTGGAGAGGCTACTTTGAAAGCATAGTCTTGCAAGTTATGAATTACTTCACACTGAAAGAAGTAAACCGTAAAGAAAAGTACAAAAAAAAAAGAAATATAAAGTAAAGCTACCCTCAGGAGAAACATAGTTTCGTTAATCAATGCAAACATAGAACAAATAGTTCAAACATATTATAGTCGACTTGGAGGGGAATATTACGCCAAGTAGGATTACTCAGGCAAGTTCAGAGGTAGAATGCAAGTTGTCTGAATATTTGATAATAGATAGCAATCATCAGTGCTTATAATTTATTGTCATCGGATTAATTCAAGATTAGTTTTACAAATTCAGATTCAAAACGTTAAAAACCAAAGCCAGATATTTTTCACAGCAATCCATCTGACACCTAAACCTGTTCTCAAACAATCCCAGCTGGGTTCTTCATCCTAGTCCTTTATGGCCCAAAATATTTTGTAGTTTCTGTAGTTAAGTACACCGGCAATGGCAAAAATAATAATTTGACTATCTGACTCACTATGCAAATATGAATTTAGTTAAACCACCAGCAAGCTAGTGCAAAATGTAGTTAAACTGCTAGTTTAATTACTCTGCAATAGTGGCAATTAGTGCACTGTTAAGGGAATGAGAGAGAATTGCTGCTGGGCCCTGAGGTAACAGGTCAGTCCCATTTTCCCATGTCCCATCATTGTGGTTTTTCATCACACCACTGCAGCCATGGACGAGGTTTGGTGTGCGCCAGTGGTTGGCACTCAGGTTGGAGACAGAGTTATCCTGGATTTGGCCAGCAGACCGGTCAGGCTTTGGGAGCCAAACACATTCTCTAGGTCACTGACAGCTTTATTTAGCTGCTCTTTGACTCGCCCAATATCTGAATCATCCACCTCGTCTTGGTGAGTGAGGAAAAGCGTTTACTTCCTCCAACTGGCCAACTGCATTTCCTCCCTCTTCATTTGAGTTCTCTAACCATTCGCTTGCATCTTGAGACTGTCTGTTTCCAGTTATCTAACTGATTATGTTTCCATTTGATCACTCCAAAAGTAATGAGCACAATATGGGAAACAGGTAACAGGTGAATAACAATCTGTCTTTTTTAGAAAAACAAAAAAAGCATCAATCAGGTGATGTGGATAGCTTACTGTTGCCTTACTGGATAAATATTGTATATATTTCCTGAATCTAAGTGACAGGACTGTGCAGGTCTGGGAGGTTACTGCCCTCTAGCTTGAACAAGAAATAAGGTACAAAATGAAAGCTTGGATTCAAAAGAATCCATTAGTACCAGGCATGTCATGGTAGTGTGCTTGGAAAATGCGTAACAAATTATCTAAATTTAACCATATATCAGATTTTTCAGTGCAATTGAGAATTTATGTGGCTCTTTTGACATGCTTGTTATAATTTAAAGCCTATTTTTCATTTCATTATGTAAGAGATGTTGTCCCGACATTGGACAGGGAGGATATCAGGTTTGACTTTCAGCATGTTGACGGTCCTGCAAACAACCACTAGAGGGAGACAAAAACTGAGCTAAACAATTAGTGACAGATTTCTGTTGGCATCTATTTCTGTTGGTCATCTTGGTCTCTCTCTCTCTCTCTCTCTACTCTCTAATATTTTCCTTAAAGAAATCATCCATTGCCATTAATCTTCAAGCCATGACTGAGAATTAGTTCTGATGTGATACTGAAGTGATCTGATGGCTGAAGTTTATGATTAAAGGGTCAAATTTACAGAGAAGTCCAGCATCTAGAATGCAGCAACTTTGGCAACAAGACTGTACATCTTTGTAGGTAGCCAAGTAGTAAAGGAATTTCAGTAGTAGTAAGGACATTTATACATACTGAGTAAAGCTTTAAAGTTTAGAAAATGTCTGCCAATCTAAGTGTAGTGAAATATAATGTGTCAGTAACATTAAGCTGGATGCGGTCAGGTTCTTTGGTTGAATATATAATCATTTTAAAATAATAACTCAAAAATAAATATCTAAAGTTTTTTTTTATGAATCAGTTGCCAGCTGCAACTGAAACTCTCTGTTTGACCAATAAAATTACATTCATGTAAATGTGAGATTCTTGAAATTATAAAGTATTTGGATTGATAAAACTATATGATGTGGGTACAGTTCAGGAAAAAGAGTCATCACACAAGCTTTACACTCGAAATGCCCAGAGAAATCACAGCAGACTGCTAAAATAGGAAAAGTTACTGAAATGCTGTGTGAGCTTTAGCCACACAAACACACCCTTTTAGTGTGCAGCCATTATGTTGAAAAAAAAAAGACTTAAGTTTTAAGTCAGCTGCCACTGCAAGTTGACATTACCTCAGCAACGTGCAACCTTCGGAGTAACTAATTAAACTGCATGTTGAACTTCAAGATAGCAGTAGAAAAAAATTAGTTTTATGCAGCTCGGTCAAGCATAAAGAAGCCGTTAAGAAAATTTTAGCATTAGAATAATTTAAAGATTTTTATGTGACTATGCAATTGCACAAAAATTATAAATGATAAAATACAATCATACAAAATGGCTTTCCTCAAATGGGGTCTTCATACTTAATATTCTGCACTGACAGGTTGACAGCATGTCTCTAATTGGGTTCCAATTCACTGCCACAGACTGTTGGGTAAATGAGTCGCCCCCTTCTCTAATCTCCATAGAAGAGGAAAATAGGAGAAAGGGTACCTGTCCCCCCGCCTGGCTCCCTCTCTTTTCTCATGTTAATGGGGGTGTGATCCTAGATCCCGGGCACCATCTGCCCTTCTTCAGGGTTTGGGCCCCCAGTTCTACAGACGCGTCCCATTGTCTGTGTGTGTCCAAGCAGAAAGTGGTGAGTACACATGCTTCTTGTGGCCCAACAGGCTCCTCCATCAAGAGCACGAGCCTGCTGTTCATTAGCCTTCATGTGACAGAGGGAGGGCCTGCTCGCGTGCCCTGTGAGCGGCAACACGAGGGCAGTTCGCTGTTTGTCGTCTGCTTTATGTGTGATGTCATTTTGTGTATCCAAGCAGCAGCCGACCGAGGGCTGACTGGCTCTAAGTATGATGTTTTTGTTTTTTTTGTTTTATTAAACTCTTGCGTGATGCTCTGAAAACAAGTAAAATGCAACAAGTCAGCAGTAAACATGTTAATCCCTCAAATAGTGCAAGCACCCCTGGGCCTGTGGGATAACACAATGCAGTGGTGAGATTATTATTCCACCAAGTTTCCTCAAAATCCTATGAGAAGCGTCTGAAATATTATGTGTGATGGACAGATGGACGACTGGATGGATGGAGGGTAATCCATACACTTCCCCACCAGACAAAAACAATATTACTACGACTACTACATTGCTACTATATTACCTCTACTATTACTGCCTGTGCTATACTATAGCATCTAGTACTAAACTTGATTTATATTGCACCCTGCATACTAGGAAGGGTGCAAATAATGAAAAGTAAAAAAAACATGTAGTCTAGATGTATCATAAAAAGACAATAGAATAGGCAGGGACAAGTGCATATATAGTAAAAGAAGGTATTTTTAAGCTAGTGTGAAAAGAAAAGTAAGTAAGTAAAGAAAAGAAAAGTTCTGCTAAAATCCAGGGAAGATTAAAATGTGCACTTGGATGTGAAGTGTGAGAAATGTATTGCCGCTGTCAGATGAAAATATTGGTACTCCAGGTTTAGTGATTTTCATGTTTTATTTTCAGCTTAAGGAGGATGAGAAAATCCAACAACCCATGGCCAGGAGACACCTGTTCAAAACCAACTGGATAAGCTCAGAAATACAAGGCCATCGAAACAAGGCCACTTTTCTTAGTTCCTGAATAGTTGACATTTTAGAGAGAGAGAGAGAGAGGTTTTAACTGCATGCATACATTGGTGGTAATCAATGCATTTAGCACTGACTCCCGTTTGGTTAATCAATATAGTTTTGGATTTCAGAATGGTGACGTGGATCATTCCTGCTGACCTTTGTCAGGGTCTGAACAGCGTGTGAGATATCGCATGTGACGGATAGATGAGTGAACACATGGATGGAGATTGACCATGTAGTTGACAGCAAAATAGAACTGACTAAAGGTCACTTGTAGTCTTAGAATGACTGCAATTCTGCCACATTAACCTCTGACATGGTAAATTGATGCCAAACTAAATTGCACTGTAGAAACAAATAAGAAAAAAGGTTATCGGGTAAATTATAGGTTCAGTTATTTAAATTATTCTGCAAATATGTGATAAATTGATTAAATGACACTGTGGCTTAGTGCTGCAGTTCAAAAGTTCAAACTCAAGGCATCATCTTTGCTTACAGTCAAAGACAGCTTTGGGTCTTGTTAAAAGTAATTTGATAACAAGAGAATTTAGAGAAAAAATTACACCAGTAGTTTAGGTTGTTTGCATGGTAAATCATTTGTCTACTTGGGGTTGTGTAGTCTAGATGTGTGCAGTTTTTGACCAGTCTATAAATGCTGAGGGACCGGCAAGAAAACTTAGCAGTTACCCTACGCACCACGGACAAGCAGATTATGCGTTGCCATGCGTCTGCCCTCCTCGTTTTCAAAGCTTCACTTGAAAAAAAAATGCTGCTGGCTGCATTGAGATTAGTTATTGAACTGTCCAAGCAAAGGGAAACAAGGCAGCTTCAGTGGCACAGCGGCACAATAAGCCAGCTGTCAGTGGGAGGGGCTTGTTCAGGCCGGCGCTGCCCTGGATAGGATCTTTGTGTTAGCCCTCTGCGAGCTGATAGGCGCTCCTATGCTAGGCCGCTGTGCACTGATTAATATTGACACAAGGCTTGATTGAGGCAGGCAAGTGTGCAGGGGGAAGGGGTGCAGCAGTGTACATTCAACACATAAATTAAGTCATGTAAGGTGACAGGGAATATGTATGTGGTTTGTCTATGACCATGTGAGTACAGGCCCAGTCTGTGTTTGTACTACTTAGCGCTCACATGGTGAGGGGGATTTTCAGTAGTTTTTATACATGTGTCAACAAAGCAAGCTGACCTATTTTCTCATGCCCATTAATATTCTAAAATATTTAATTTTGTGAGACATTGTGCTCTTAACATATATTACCACGCAGTCACATTTTGTTGACTTACACTGACTCCCTAATGGACCATCCACACATAGAATAATAACTAGAACTCTGAATTTCTGTGTTTCCACGATGACGATAAAACCAAGAGCATGCAAAATGGTAACTATATCTTTGGTTGGATCTCAGGATGTTTTTTGGATGCAGAGACAGCTATAAATAATTTTCAATCAAGTCGGTTGAAGTTGTAAGAAAGGAGGAGGTAGGAGGATTTGGTTTGTCGCTGCAGTGATGCTTCATTTGCAGAGGAACTTATCAAAGGCAGTACAGCAGCAACAATGTATCATTATAATGTGTAGTTTATAATTCAGTTTATAGTAAGATGTGAATACGCATTAACTCTTAACACTGCCACAACTCCTTGTCCTCAAATTGAAGGACTTTCCATTTAATCCTATCCTTGTGAGGATACCTGTGTAGCAACTGAATAACAACTGTATAACTCTGTAAACACACGTACACACTCACACACACACACACAGACCCATTTGACTAATCCCAAGAGGCCACTCAATCCCATCCCCACCCCTGTTTTACATTCAAAGGTGCGTCTCTGAGCTCCTTCTAGGCAGCATCAGACTGGGTGTCCTTGTCGAATGTTTCACATTACCAAGCCATGTTGTATCCAGCTCCCAAACACTCAGGCCTAATTGTGATTAATGTACAATTTATAAGATATTATCATGACTGTGCGGCAGGCCACCATTATGTTTTAATTAGTTATTGGTGGCAACATTGGTTAATGGTGCTTTAATAACTATTACACTCAACAATTAATTTATCTTTTTGTAAACCACGTAATATTTAATGATACACATTACTGTGGATGTTTTGTTTATTTGTACACAGCGACTATTCTTTGCTCTACATTTAGTGAGTGCTTTGCAAGAATATACTGAGCTAGAAAAGGAGTTATTTTTTTCTTTCCTTAAATTACAGCTCAACGTTGCTGTTGTCATTTTATTTCATTTATCAGTACCAAGGCAGTTCAGGTTGTCATCGTGCGTCCTCCGCTGCCTGTGACGGGAAGATCTAGAGAAACCATCAGGGCAGGTGTAAGGTGAACAGGCCTTTCATCAGGTGTCACCCAGAGAACTGCAGCCTGCAGACCTTCATGAATGCAGCGATGAACTATGTGGCTGATGAGCAAAGAGACATTTCATCAAAGGAATAAAATGTTCACTGGAGTGTTGTGCAGCCTCTGTGATGCTGCCTGAACTGTTAAGTAATCACTGATGTGGACCAATGTCCATCTGTTGGTTCATGTGTCACCTGATAGGCACTGTTTGTCAGATCCTAGTAAAACTCAGGGAATAATGCACCTCATCAAAGTATTCCTGCAGTTTAGATATTACAGTAGATCAACCCAATAGAGGGCACGAGATCAGTTGCTTGTACCACCATGTGTCACAAACGCCAATCAAGGGATTTTGACAATTTTTTTGGGATGATGCATCTTACCACTGCATGTCAGTGTTTTCATAACTACACAAGTTAGCCCAAGACAGTCGCTCCAGGGTTTTGTAAGGTTTTTGTGACTGTTGGGATCAAAATTACCTCATTTTTGTCTGAGTTTTTCTCAGAAATAGCAAGGCAGGGGGTTGGTGTTTATATTTGTATTTGTATTATTGGATATTCTCCATAGAGTTTACCTATTATAAATGCATGATTATTGTAGAACCCAGATGAAAAGGTATAACAGATCCAATCAAAACTTTGTCTTCCTGAAAAATATGACAGCAACTTTGAACAAGCAGTAGCTTCCTCATTTTTAATTTCAAGATTGTTGTAAACATAAGAACAATTTGCAATTTATAGATTTTACTTTCACAGTGATGTTAAAAGCTCTTGTAAGCACTGATTTGCCACATCGTGTTGCAGTGCAGGAGTTACTATGTTGAATGGTGGAATAGTTTGTATTGTATTGGTGAAAAGACTCACCAAAGGCTCAACAGCAGCACATGATTACAAAGATCAGTAAAAACAAAGTGCAGTTATTTAACATTGTGAACAATTCTTTCTTTAAAAAGGCTAGCATTTTACAGAGCTGATACATATTATCCTGAAAATGCATCTCCATTGCATACGTCTGTCTCCATAAGAGATGTCATTCAAAATGTTGAGCCTCTGGGTGCAGGTTGAGTAAGCACCTTTCTCAGAATGTTTAGAGGAACGATGGAAAAAAAGGCAGCCTTATGTGCAGGTTTCTTGAGGGCGTGATTTCTGCCCAGTTTGGGATGTATCATCTCCCTAAACAGACATAACAACTCTTTTTTCCCCCTTCATTTTATTGGGTTTGAGCTGTGAGGACAAACCCACTGGGTAGTGAGCAAAGTCACCACAGCAGGCCACCTTACAGAAAAATCCACCATCTTGTCGACTCCAGGGTGTGATTAAATTAGATTTAATTTGATTATACTTTATTGCACAAAATCTTTGACCTTTGTGTGACATCACAGGCCATCGTGGATTTGACGTATAGTGAAACATAAAATGCATACTTAAGACCAGTACACAACATAACAGGGCACTTTCAATACAAATTTGCTAATAATAGGTGCCATATAAATACACAAGTAGTTGCATTAATCACATTACACTGGCTCCACAGCTCTCAGTTACAGCAGGCGGTGATAGTACAAAATATCAATACAGTGCACTGCCCTCATTGCCCATGGCCTGTCTCAAACCATGGGCAGTCATTATCCATTAATTGAAGTGGTGAGAGGGGAGTTCTGTTTAAGCTGGTATTCATAATGCACAACATTAGAATGGACAAAATCCTCACAGCAAGCCTCAGTATCTTCCTTCAGCAAGCACCATTTAACATTGAATTAAGATTCTTGGCATGACAACCAAGTCTTAAGGTGCACAGAGATAACATTATGCTATAATGTAATTCCATACACTGTGCATTGCAGTTAAAAAAAATAAAATCATTGGACCTTATGACAAATTGTGAGACTGTGGGTAAATTTATCAGGAGGCTGTGCAGTATGTCAGCAGGATAGAGGCCCACTAACCTCAATTAATGCCTTTTGGAGTAATCCCTGCCGTGCCAACAAACACCAAAGTTAGTTTTCCTATTTGTCAGTGTAGCGGTAGCATGGGTGAGCGTGACCCATCATCTTTTACATGGCTAAGTTACCAGAAGAGGGTTTATAGAAGTTAATCTCAAGAGCATTTAAGCACTACAGTGTCAATACTGGCTTTTCCCTTCTCCATAATCCACTGTATGTAGAGATCTCAGTGGCAATGCTCAGTCATCATAGTAGCTTCAGGGAAATCCACATGAACATTTGGTGGAATGTTTGCACGTTGTATTACCAAATCACTCTATCGACAAAATTTGTTATGAATAAAGAAAATGAAGTACAAATTTGAGTATAAATGGTTAAAGTTCATGAAAGTGAATGAGATGCTTCAATTCAGCTTGGATATTTGTTAAGGGAGTGACAGTGTTTGTTTACATGTGCTTGATTTTGCAAATATTGCCACTGTTATGATCATAAAATGAATATAAAACATCATATGCACACTCTTATCTATATTATCTATTTATTTATTATCTATATAGCTTTATAGGTATCACAGAAGTTGCTTATATGACTTCTTCACTGCTGAGTGATCTCATCCTCCCTATTTTTAAATAATAATGGACTCTTGTTGCAGGATTTTTCTCTGCATCATCTAGTTCTACTTACACATGCAATCAAATAGATGCTGAATTTTATTGTTAAATTCCACAAATACAACAAATTTTAAGTTTTTTTAAGATTCTAAGATTTTATATTGAAATTTCATAGATTGCTTTAATAAATTTATTTAGAGTTCTTAATCATTGTTATAGTCTCAAAGGATGTTATAGGCCTGCAGTTTATAGACAACACAAATGATGCCCTGTGACCTAAACCCTTTTAATCAATACTGATGACTTTCCATCAACAGGTAATATGTTACCACACCAGAATCCATTTTCACTTCAAATATTAAACCCAACACTGAAAGACTGTGAATGTAAAAATTATATGTTTACCACTATGTTGACCACACTCCATTTGTCAGACAGAGACTATTAATGTGACGTTGCAGTCAGCTTTAAGCAAAGGAAAAGTATACAAAAGTTGACCATGCATATGTGAGCAATTGCTAAACTGGCAATAACTGAGCAAGTGATTTTGTTAAGATGTGTGACTTCCAGTTTGGTGCAGATCCGTTCTGCCACAGTGTTCAGGCACATTTGGTAGGTGTGAGACTTTTTTGTCCGTAGCAGAAAGCAGAGAGGCCTGGCAGCTGATTTCCGTGGGATTCACCTACACACTCCATCTCTGCCTGTGCATCTCGTCTGCTCGGCTTGCATCACCTTTTGATGCTTCCTTTTATCTCTACTCCCATGGCACGACGAGCTCTACCATAATATGATAACCTAAACCATAATTTGATATGATTTTTACATTACTCTTTGACCGCTCCTGGGATTATTCTATTCTGACTCACAGCACCTATCATCTTGCATTTCTTCCTTGCAAAATTCTATATTCCACTTGGCATAATGAGGGATGATTATGAAATGCTGCCACACATGATGAGAAATTGTAAATTAAATGTAAATTAAAAATGTGTGAAGATAATGCTAGAAAATGCATGACAGGCCCCGCCGAGCTCTTGAAGCAAACAAATTCTCCTGCAGATTAAATAGGTTGGACTGGATTGTGAGGCACCACTGCCATAGATCTAGGAAACTCCTTGAGCAGCCTGCAGCACAGCATGATATTTCCACATAATATGCAGGCTTTTCCCTGGACAACTGATATAGGACTCAGTGCATCGGGGTCCTTTGTCAGAAAAAAAAAAAAGCTTTCAAAGAAAAAACAACTGCACTAAAATCCGCTAATGCATTTTTGAAAGCTGATATCAATATTAAGAGAAGAAAAACCAACTATAGGTGATCTTTCCTGCTTTTTTGACATTATCCTAACCTTTGCATGTGTTTTGTTGTGTGTGTGTGTAGGCAATACACTGTTCTCATGTCAGCTGTAACCCTCCATCAGTGTCACTTCCCAGCATTCAACCTGTCCTCTGCTGTCACTGATCATGTTGGTGCTGCTGTGTTTGTGTAGCCTTTTAACGGGAGGTCGCTTTACCTGCGTTATGGTTTACCTTTGGCTTTAGGCTTGTATTATAGTTTCTGTTGAACTGGCTCTGGTTCATTCAGCTGAAGCTCTGTGGTTACAGAGGAGACTGAGGGGAGCGTTGATAGCTGCTGACAAAATGACACACCCTAATCCAGCATAATGTCACTGTGCACAAGGACGGTAATCTGAATAAACTGTAACTGTTACATACACATACACACGTAATAATATCTATTTTTTAATCCCTTGAACTCTGATTTTCCCTTAAATATCTCCTTAAAATGCCGCAAAGTTAGAAATAACAGGATCTTTTTTCATATTGTATGCCAATGTCACATATATATTCTCTGTATCGCAGAAATGCTTCATTGAAGCTACATCACACTTGAATCAAACATTCAAACCCAAGATGCAGTTGCGTTATGGCTGCAACATTACATCAAATAGAAAATGTCACAATGTCTTGTGCATCATTTTATAGTCATTTGGTATCTCTGGAAACCTTGGGATCTCTACTAGAATTTAAAATAAAATCCTGTGGGTTTGAACAAAAGTACAGCTGTGCAGCATGCATTTGTAATGACGAGCCCGCCTGGACTGGCAGTCTTGAAGAGCTTTTAAAAAAACATTTTCAGTAATTTTTGAATTACTTTTTGAGAGACACAGTGGTTAACAGTGACTATAGCAGATAACAGTATTCAAGTTAAAGGCTAAATGCAAAATAATTAAGTGAATTTACTGGGAGAGAAATGTAAATTTCTCTGAATGTAATCAGATTACATCACTGATCTTGAGTAATCTAGTGGGTAAAGCTACTGATTACATTATTAAGCAGATTATGTGTAAGAGAGTCCGTTTGGAGAGTCATTTCCCCAGCTCTGTCTCTGTGTATCATAACATTGGTAAACTCCAGACAGGGCTCATTACTAAATGTCACCACAGAGATGTTCTGTGCTTCAGAGGATATTTATAGGATTCATTATATAAACCTGATCACCGACAGGCAGCCTGTGGATACTAGTAAATCATGCC
>OMLF01004667.1:11336-25803 GCA_900302615.1 Holocentrus rufus | reverse complement strand
TAAGATATTGTGTAGCCCAATTGAATGGAGGGTCAGTTGAAAAGTCTTAAGTTTCAGGGAACAGGAATTTTCAATATTAACAATGTGTGCAATGTTTGCTGGTCTACAAAAGAAAGAAAATATGTTTGATTCCTTTCTTAACCTAATACCAGTTGAAATACCTCATAGGATGTTCGATAATAATGATGGTTAACTGCACTGATTATGCAAACCATGTTCAATAAAAATGTTCTATTTTGACTGCAACCATTATCATTCTAATCTTCAACTTAATTACTGGCACCCTAATGGCAACCATACTTTGAAGGGGTCATGCTTTTACCTGTGTCTGGACATGAAAAAAAACATGATACAGTCCTTATGACAGTAAAATTGGCTATTTAAAGCCAATCAACTGCAGTAATTCTTTTCTTATTAGAAGAAAATGTGTGTAAGAACACTCCTGCATGAACAAAAAAAAATACCGTCAAATACCGTGAAACCGATATGATTTTTAAAAAAACCGTGATATGAAAATTTTGTCATACCGCCCAGCCCTAGTTTTGGAACAGCGGTGCATAGAGGCAAATATGTATTGATTCTGAATTTCTGACTGAATGCATATTGGGCATTATCATTGGTATGAAAAAGGTTTTTGTTGGCCTTGACTCACACTGATAACAGGCTATTGCTGATTCTCCATTAAGCTTTCTTCCTATGAGAAATGTAGGCCAGTCTAGCCTCATCAGCCTAGTTGTGACACAACTGGTTTCATACCTGTTCTTATTATTAGATGCCTGTTGTTATTATTCAGCAGTCATTCATTATTATCCTGATTGGGCGCCAGGCTGAATACACTGGAGGCCAGAATCACACCAGTCATACCAAGTTAACCTGCCCAACACTGTGCCAGTAATGAACGAGTCAAATTCCCTTAAATCGCTATATATTTTTTCTATAAAATATGAATTTCAATTTTGTAGTAATACTCATATATAAACATAGACTACACACAAACACTAAAATGTGCAGTAACCTAGACCTATTAAGGCCATGTAATTGCAGTAGAGTTAAGTTCCTGTTTCTTTTTCCCCCAAACTAATAATTATTCCAACAGTCCAGCTTCATTTTAAATGTTATTTGGTATTCAGTGACATATTTTAATGATATAACATTAATACAGAATACAGATGAGCATTTATATTCAGGGCAGACCAATTTTAATTGATGGCGGGTGGTAAGGGAAACTGATGCTGGATAGGGAGGCGCTGCCCCACAAATGGTTGAAAACCACTTGCCTTAGCACTAATCTATTATGTATTAACATTTCTAGGCATATAGGAATGGTTGCTAGATCTGTTGTCTAGACCCTTGCAGTCCTCAATATTGGCTGGTTATAATCAAGGTTTGAAACTTAAGTATTGTCTGTTATACACATTTCATTTTAATTTTTTACAAGTCAAAATTATTATTTTCATAATTTTCTCTGCATGATTCCCTGCCTACAAGGCTGGTAGTATTGCTGAGTTTACCACCCAGGTCTCAAATCTACTAGAATTATGGCTGGGTGGTAATTTTAAGCCCCGGTTGTAATGTTGATCCAGGAATTGGCTTGTTGTTTGTCACTCTGGATAAGTATCAGCTAAGTGCCTTAAATTTAAATGTGAGTCTGTGTGTTTGTTTGTTGTTTATCTGCCAGAAAATGCTGTATAAATTCCCAGGTACTCTTTCTGCCCTGTATCTCTGAGGTTTCCCCTCCTTCCCATGGCTCCTGTCAGTCTGCTCTGTATACTATCTAATAACACAAAAACATCCCCCTCCCACAAAAACAAACAGCCCAAAAAAATAAAAAATCAGTCTCCCCAGTGTCTCTGACAGCCATGTTTCCTAGTCCCAGAGCCCGGGGCTGTTGTCAGAAAAGCCCCCTTTATTCTCTGCTCTCTGCTGTCTCTCCCAGAGAAAAGTAGTCTTTTTCATCTTCTATCTCAAGGTCCCTGGGTTTAATGTGTAATCCCTGCCTCAGAGGCTGAGAGACAGAGTGAACGCCCGGACTACGCCAGGGCTGCGGCAGCTGCAACTTTCTCTTTCTGCACATTAGACTTACAAATCGACCATTCGATGGTCTCCGAGGCCTCGTGTAGGAGGCAGTCGCACAAGATGAAGAAAACAGTCTAATGCGCAGGCACACACAATGAAGTACATGCCCATGTACACATGCACTGCCAAGTACACCTGCTGCAGTTCCCGCACTCAGCCAGAGGACACACACAAGATTTCAATATAGTCGCTGCCCTGGGACTTCTCATAATAATTAAACCAGTTTGTCAGAGGAAAGTCTGCATCATCCTCTAGCATGAGGCTGTGTGCCAACTGTTTGAATAACACTATGATAGAAGGACTAAAAACTAAGGACAACAATAATCATTTATTTTGAGTTCAAGAATCTCAAAATGTTTAATTTTGAGATTTTTTTTTTTTTTTTTTTTTTTTTTTTTTTTTACAAATGCAGCAATTCTCTAAGTGCCATAAATTCCACCAGTCTTTAGAATTACAAGGAATTGGCTTAATTTAACTATTATTTCATTCATTTGTTAACACAATAAGACATGTTATCTCTTGACTTCTAGCAAGAGTGAAGGATTTTCTGTCAAGGTCAAGTTACTCAACAGTTTTAATAATGGTGAAGCATGGGTGGATATTTATGCTTTTGGTGGTCCTAGTATAAGAAAGAAAAAAGAAAAAATACATATTTTAACTTACCATGTGGATGTTTATCTCTTTCCTCAGCTCCTGTTCTATTCCTGTTCTGTTTTCACAGCACTTTGCACTTAAATGACTATTTCCTAGCGCCAGGAATATTGTAAGGGCACAAAGGTCCTGGCCCATCCACACTGTTTTTAAATTTTGTAATACCTGATGATCTAGGAATTGAAGGTTATTCTACTGTTGCACTCATTGTAAGTCGCTCTGGGTAAGACCGTCAGGTAAAAGCCCAAAATGGCATGTGAAATGTAAACGTCTTTGAATTTCCCATTCACGCTCACCTTCCATTCAGCGGTGATTGAACTTGCGATCTTATGGCTCCCAAGATGGTTTCTCTAACCTCAGAGTCAAGCAGCCAAGCCCTTGCTGTCAAGTCGACTAATCCGCTGACTTTCCTTTGTCTTCTGCAGAGTACGCTGAGAGCATCGGAGATGGCAAGACTGAGGAGTTCAAAGAGGCTGAGCAGAAGAGAATCATGGACCTTCTAGATAACTTCTGATGACAAACACACACACACACACACACACACACACACACACACACACACACACACATGCACACAGACTTCTTCGAGGGAGAATTGCCAGATTTAAGAACAGATTTAAGAGATGGAGAGAGATGGATCTAAGCAACATGGTAATTGTGACCTTGAGCTACTTAAAGATCCAGGTGACAGTGCATTTGTCTGTGTTTCTCTGCAGTGCAGCTAAATTGTCACTGTAGAAGTAGAGTTTGGAGGACAGGAGACGGGAAGTTTATTTGGAATGTCAGGGTTACCACTTTCTCAGCAATGACCATAAAAATGCAACAAAGATGAGATGTAGCTACAGTACTGTCAGACGCCTTTACACCTATTATACACCTGCTATTAACATGTGTCTCGTTTGTTAGTGATGAAAGTAATGAAACTGTTCAGTGTGGACACCATGTGTCCCTGACCACCTGCAAAGGTGGTTTGGGTGAACGGATCACAGTTTCATCAGGTGTCAATGCACCCAGCTTCATGCCTCTTGGGTGCATTGACACCTGTATTCTTTTATGTGCTCAAGCACTATCCAATTGCTGTCTGATCACCTGATATGCATGTTAAAGGAATACTCCAACGTTTTGGGCAGAATACCCTTTTTCCAACTTACCCAGACTGAGACAACTGGTTTGGTTCCTATGGGTAGCATTTTGTGTTAGCTTACCATAAAGACTTGAAGTCGACAGGAGTCATTAGCCTAGCTTCATCAAAGTAAAAAATAAATATTACAGCAGCTGTGAAGCTGTCTTGTTTACACAATGTATCATGTTTGTTACACAGTAATGAAATACACGTCTTGCAATGTTTTTTCTAAACGAGTTGTTTTAGGAGAAGTTAGATGGTACATAGTTCCTACCATCTAATTTCTCCTAAAATGATCATAGTTTTTTTAAAGAAAAAATTCCAAGACGCGTATTTCAAATATACATGATCCATTGTGTAAATAAGACAGCTTCGGAGTTGCTGTAAGGTTTATTTTTTCACTTTGACGGAGCTAGGCTAATGACTCCTGTAGACTTCAGTGGACAATAAACCTGCCTAAACTAACACGAAATGCTACCTGTAGGAACCGAACCAGTGGACGTACAGAGGTGAAAATGGTATTGAACATCTTGTCTTACCCGTGTTAAGTTGGAAAATGGTATTTTTCCCAGAATGTTGGAGTATTCCTTTAATACCCAGTGCAAAGGGGTCTCAGTTTATGCTGATAAAGACAGCAGGGCAAACTGTGGACAGACTTTGCAGAGATGTGAAAACTGGATGTCTCTCTCATGGCTCTCATACTTTGTGTGGTTGGTTTGTTTTGGATTTACATGTAAAATATTTTCTAATAAAACATTTGATAATAAAATCCTGATTGGATGTTTGGTTTGTTTGATTAATGTCACAGCTCAGGGACTGAGATTGGCGAGGCTCGTTGAGAACTGTCTGTGCATATGAATCTCATTATGCCTGCAGTTGGTTACTGTTCCACAAAGGTGCAGACGGGGAACAGCAAACCTTTATCTCCAGCTCCCTTTTCAGTGTGAGCATCCTCACATAAAGGCAGGCTTGGTCCTTGTTTATTCTTCGGTGGCTGTAACCCACCCATAGCTGGATCTCAACAAAATCCCAAGCGCACGACCTACTGCTGTCATTCTTTGCGAAGCCGTTCGCACGCATCAACCGCGGAGTATTATTATGGTGAAGCTGCAAGCACAAACAAACCTACGGTGCAATCCCCCCCCGTCTTGTAACCGGGGGGTTTAGTGTAGCTCCACGCTCCACTGCGTCTTTGGTGTCAGTTTGCTTAAGAGCGAAGAACATTCCCAATTAAGGGTGTGTGAGGGAGAATACAGATCAATGCAGACAGGCAGAAAGTGGACTTTTTAGGGAGCCTGTTTGGAGATGTAGTGGAGAATAAACCCGCCTAAACTCAGTTTACCTACCTTTTAGTCTGATGTGTAGTCAACTTCAACCTGACTCTCTCCAGCATTTAGAGATGGAGTGGAGATCCAATCCAGGAGACAGGAGAAGGCAAGTAGTTCTTACCTTTGCCAGCAATGTTGAGTTGCCTGTATTCATTAGCTTGCCAGTTATTGTGCCTTTTTCAGAGTGGACCTCTCAAAATTACTGGTAACAGATAGTGCCTCTCCCTTTCACCTTTGTGCTGCGTTCATGTCATCTGGAAAAAACTGTCGGAATAATTTGTCAGTTAATAGGAGCAAATTGGAAGTGTTCGTGTTCGAGCTCATTTTCTATAGAAATTGCGTGATCCTGATGTTATTTCACACGCAGCACTCGTGCACATAGTGAATCATACATTTAAGCTCCTCTTTTACAGCAAACCAAATGCTGTAGTGTCAACCGCAAAAGAAAAGCCTGGTAAAAAGTTCGTGTCCTACCATAGTAAGTGTTGAAGTGATGATAATCATATGTTTTAAGCATTTTTACTTGAAAGGAACATATTACTCTTCACCTCTGACTACAGCTGTTTCCTTGTTGGTGATGTCATGAAGTGTGAGGCAAGTTGAAAGACCACCTGAGTGCTGGTTTGAATGACATTTTTTCATATTTCCCCATTTGAGCTAAATGTTGGGAGCCTGTATCAACCATCTTTCACATATGACACCACGGCAGCATCCATCCATACCAATGTCTCGTTTACAGTGCACCTCTGTATTGCCAATCACTCACTCATCTAACTGCATTACCATCTTTAGTTACCGGGGTCGTGATCACGGCAGGAATCTGCGGTGTTGGGGAGGTTGCTGACAGCTGTCACATCTGCTGCCTTTCGTAAGCATCTCGGCAAGCTCTAATATCACTCCATAACAAGACGGGGAGAGCGGCGGGGCGTCGTTTGCATATTGTATTGGCAGAGGAGGTTCAGCCCCATGCATCTCTTATCAGTGATTATGACTGCGGCATGTTTAACAGCGGTTGTACAGCAATTTCACAGCCGAGGGGAGGGAGAATAATTGTATTTTCCAAATGACTGAATGCAAACACTATGTGCCACTGTGCTTTTGGGCTCCTCTCTTTAAGGGGACTGAGAGGAGAAGGTATTATGTTATTGAGTCTATGCATAAGGAGTGATGTAGTGGGTAAATAAAAAGTAGGTAAACCATGGTGCTGCTAGACTTAAGGCACAACTGGGACACAGGCCTTCAGCACCTATAAAGATCAAGTTTAAATATAAGTTAAGCAGTGACTGCATCTTTGTCAAGGGGGGGCAGTAGCTGCAGAGAGAGCTCTTGATGAGACAATGTTCCTCATGCTAAAAATGTTTCTTTGCAAAAACAATGAACACATCTCCAGGCACAGTGAACATTGTTACAGTACTAACATGGATGCTATACACAAACCAAGCTGCCACAAAAAAAGCAAAAATATAAACGCAATGACTTCAGTCAACTGAAGATTATAATGTCTTTAGTTAGTGACTAACACAAAGCCGAAGTAGGCTGTGCTATTTGGAAAAGACCAGATTCATCCTGTCTCCTGCAGCAAGTGTTTTTCAGTCCCATTAGAGCGCGCTGACTCACACAGGCAACTGTGTATGAGGAAGTCTTTCTTTTTTATTCTTGTTTTTTTTTTATAGGTACCGCATAACGCTGGCTGTTGCATAATGTCACCTGCTGACTATGATTATATGACAGTGTTAGTCATTAGCAAGAATACAAGTTTGAATGACTTCTCTGCACATTTCTATTGGCAACTCCAAAGACCGTTAGCTAGGCCTCTGTTTGCTACAGCTGTTTGCTACACATTTTTCTTCATAACCACAGTAATAACACAGAATATAAAATGACATTAGGATGTAAAACTAACTAAAATAAAATGTGCATGTGTACCAACAATAGCAATAGTAGTTTTCTCTAATTAAATGATAATTCTGGTATTTTTGAACCTAGGCCTTAATTTTCCACTCTATGTGGGTCTAAATGATTAATAGGAACAAAATGTTTTGTCATCTGTCCAGTATTGCGCCCCAAAATACAAAGTTTTTAAACAAAATCACATTATTTTAACTGTTTTTAGTCTTTGTTTAATAGCAACCAACAAGTGTGCATAAAATTTTCAACAACCAATGCCACAACAGATTTTTGAATAGTCCCCAATCTTCTATCATAGAAAACTGGCAACTTCACAGTGGTGAGAAGGTTTTTGTCTCACTCTTTCCTTGAAATAAAGAGGATGCATGTCATCATTTTGTCTAACAAGGGAGATGTTGTCCCGCTGTTCATCCTCAGTCAAACTGCCTCCTGGCAATGTTGCCTTGTTGTGGAACAGGTGTTTAAGAGCACAGAAAATGATACAAGCACTGACATATTGTTTCATAAAGCCCAATAGCCCATATCATAGGGCCGCTTGTCATTATGTGGACAAATTTCATCCTGCGTTGTTCAGTAGGGGGCTGTTTGTCAGAGACAGCTTTTCAGAACCACGGACAGCGACGCAGCAAAGCCACGCTGTGCCTCTCTGCCAACAGAACACATCGGAGCAAACACTCAGCCAGGAATGGAAATTAAGGATTTTAGGCTACTTGGCAGCCATATCCATTAGACCCCATTCAAAATCTGGCTTAAGAGGGCAAATTTTGCAGCGCAGACTGAGAAGCACTAGCCATGAGCCCGAGGGGTGGTGAAATAATCCATCCCAGCAAGTGCTGTGATTGCTCAAGACAAGTGTTAGTTCTACTATGTGCTTTAAAAGCTGGAAGAATATGTACTGCACACACTGACAGCCATGCTAGACTACAAGCACATGCAACAGGTTACAGTTGTGAAATTGTGGGCCTGAAATGCTGGCGCTCTGCTCCATTGATTCCAAAGAGGGTCCAAAAAGAGATTCCAAAGGATTCACAGCAGTGGGGAATAATTAAATTTCACTATTGCTTCATTAATTTGAAGTTAGGACAGGGTGAGAGATGATGTTGAACCTATGTCAACAGAGGTTTCCCTCTCCAGTGGGATTTCCTCAGACAAAATCTTATTAAATGAGGTTCTAAATTGTACCTATTTGTACATGACATGGAAATGTTTGATGTTCAGTAGATGGTTAGGTTACAGTTTTTATAGCAAATTTTTTTTCACCTTCTTTAAAGGGTAATTCTGGTATTTTTGAACCTGGGCCCTATTTTCCCCTGTATTTGGATCTAATTGATTAATAGGAACAAAAGGTTTTGGAATTGGTCCAGAATTGAGTGAAAATGCTATAAACAGCAACCACAAAACATGACTGAAACTTAATCCAAAAGGGCAACTTGTCCGCGTCAAAGTACGTCCACTAAAAGTGTTTGTTTTGCCAACATATGGATGTGCTGAACCGTTAACCTCAGTGTACCCAACTTTTGATTTTCAAAACAGTTTACTTGCATTTTTAGTTTAATTCAAAGCATACTTCATAAGTAGTATCAAACTGACTTCAGTTATATGACCAAAGGGTCTTTTGAGGAGAAAAGGTAGGAATTAATGAAGTATGAATTAATGCTGGAAATAGAACTATTTTTTGTTTGTAGTGGTCATTTGCCTTATGATGATTAAGTGGAAACCACTTTCTCTGCATATAACTACAGCACAGAACGCCACAATTAAAAGGAGTATATACCTACCCATTGGGATTACCAGTGAGCCCAATCAGTGCTACACCACTGTCTGCATGCCAAGTAAACAAGCTGTTGTGTAAACTAAACTCTCAGTTAAATCCATGTAAATCTAGTTTTTAAGGACACAATTACAAGAAATGTGTTACCCTGTAATCGAATCCAGTCAGTGTCTGGAGTTTGCATTTATTAGCTTTGACTCGCTGAGTAATGCTCAAAGCTGTTGTGAAAGACCTGATAAGTATACACGTGTTAATCAGGTACTTTCATGACTGTTAAAGATTAAGCAGTGTTCCCCCACCACTCTCCAATATAATGCTCCTCCAGTATAATGCAGCCACAAGACATGATGGGTTGTGAAGGCTGATTTGGAGTTGTTTCTGCAGCAAAGATGTGCAGGCTTTCTGCAGACATACGCACAGATGTATGCCAACACAAATGGTGTATAGTTTGTGTTTACTGAACCAAAGTATATAGAAAAAGATGAAATGTAACAAGAGGGCCAATGTTGTGAAGTCACTTGCTGCATTGTAGTGTTGTGTAGAGACAACACAACCACTCAATCACAAAGTAACTCCTGGAATATATTGAAATAAGTGGTAGCAGTAATGGAATCCACAAGCTATACTCCCACAAGGAAATAACTTATGTATACAGGGAAAACATTATATGTAGACCACACAAGGCAGTCAATATGTGATAAAGAGTAATATTAAGCCATTAAGTAAAAAAAAAAAATGCAGAAACTTTAGCTAATATGTAGAGGGACAACAACAGCAAGCCAAATTCAACATTATTCAGGTATGAAAAATTAAGGATGTATTGGGCAATTGTATTTTTTCATACAGCGGTGTAGTCCCGCCGTTTTATAAAAGCCTCACTTTCATCAGAATTGAGAAGTTTAAGGGCCAAATCATGTATTCCATATCACTCCGCCTATAATTGATATTCCCCACTGCAAGTCGCGGCACGCCCCAGCTGAGAAGCCTCTCCCTCCGCCGCATGTAGCGCCGAGTGAACGGCAGCAGGGAGAAGACTGTCAGTCCGTGTGCTGCTACTAAGGGAAGCTGCGGCGACTTTCTCGCCTCTCCGCCTCTTCGTTTCGCGCAGGTAGCGACTCCCTTCACCGTTTAAACAAGTCACCTGGATTTTTTTTCCCGAAGCCCTTTTGAACGTGTACTCCACCCGATGTGAGAAAGAAAGAAAGAGAGGAAAAGGAGACAAGACAAAACATAGAGAGAGATGGGAGCGTTCAGGGTGCTGCTGTGGAGTTTACATTACGTGGGACTCTATTTGCAACTTAGTGCCTCCACACGGCAAGCTGGACACGCCGAGATAGAGAACCACATCTCTGGGAATGGTAGGTGTGAAACCAGCCTTGAATGAGTGTTTTTCTATTGTTTCCATTTTGTCAGAACATCAAAACGTGTCTGAAAAGGACGGCACAGTTGGTGCCATCTGCTCACATACAGAATAGGTGTAATACAAAGAGGACCAGAGGCTGTGGGGATGATGTTGATGTTATCGTCAACTAATGCAAATTTTTTTGTTTTCTTTTTTCACTGAATTAGACTACTCCTTGGTTACATGCTTCTTGCTGTCAGGCATAAAATGAACGGGAGTTTCAGCATTTAGTTCAGTGCAGTCAATAGACCAACCTATCATTCAGTCTAGGTATATCTTGTGAAACCAACAGGGTATTGTTTGAATTAGACAATATAACATCTGTAAGGCTTCAGACAGGTTAATATGATAGCCCTGAAGCTGGTACTTAGCCAATGTAATCAATAGTGCAATAGTGTATTATATGGTCATCCAGAACTCAGGAAGGACAGCTTTCTGCAGTTCAGCACCAGTGGCTTTTAATCTCCCCTTCTCTGATCAGTGGGGGATTCATCTAAATTCCAAATGGAGCACAGGTGATGTCAGCTGGCGGGTGGAAGAGCATTTTCTTGTAGTATTCCCATGACATCTGCACTCACCTGCCTAGCCAATTCTGATCCAATCTCTTCCTCCTCCTCATGCACCGACTCTACATCCTAAATGGCCTCCAGGGCCCCCAGGTTTTTACACTTCATTGCATCATACCAACTTGCACGGAAAGATCACCGTCGCTGTCGTCGCCCCGGCTCTCCTGTCATCTGAGGCATCTCCTGTCAGTCTCCACAGATGCCACGCTGTCAGCTTGGCAGATGTGCAGGGCGCCGGTCAGGCGCAGCCTTAACTTAGTGTGGGTAGGAAAATGAAGTGTGGAGGGGGTGGAGGAGGAGGAGAACAAGCAGAGGGGATTGCCAGCAGGGCTAAATGCCTCAGTGCCCTTGGGCAGGCGGTGAGTGTTAGATCCATTACCTCTGCCAACTTCTGCTCCTTCTTTAAAGGTGGCCAATATCACGAGACCCGAGACCAAGGCTCATTAAAACACATGGTTGCTCTTTTGGGTGTCTCTCCCTAAGTAGACACTACAAAGTTTAAAACTACAGTAGCCAAGATTTGTAGGTAAGACTATTTACCAACAGAGATCAGTGTCCCATCCCTCTGAAATGAGACCATAACTTCTCTCTATTTACTCAAATGAAATCACTCAACAGCTTGTACCTCTCTTTTCTTTTTGGTATCCGTTGGTATAAAGCATCACAATCCGGCCTTGATGGTAAACTTACGTCACGCTGCAGGATTTTTGGGTATTAAAGTTCAGATTATTCCAAACGGTTGCCTTTTGCTGCCATTTGCAGTCACTAGTGCGTTTGCCTCGGGCAGTTTTAAGGCTCGTCCAAACATCTCACATGTATATGGATCGTTGCTCATGAAGCACTGATGAAATGGTAAATTCATAACCTTGGCAAGCAGTGTTTCTGTCAGAACCTGTGTAGTTTGGATTGGTTTTGTGTGCTTGTGGCAGAAGGTATTAAAACAGTGATGGGTGGAAAAGATTTTAGAGAAACCACTGTGGTCCACCCATGTTCCTTTTTCTTTCTTTTTATCCCAGTGGTTGAATGAAAGATTCAGCAGCCTGCTTTTGTAGACTTTACTTGCAGTTGCAAGTTTGTGCATTAGCAGACACTTTAATTACAGTGTTAAAATATTAAGTGTCTATTCTTGTGCACTGCAACACTGTAATTAGTGAAACTTTGGGAGCACTGCACAGAATTTCACAGTACAGAGTGCAATCAAGATAGTCTTTCAGCAAGTCACCAAGAATGAATACCAGGTGACACGGTGAGCTCAGGAATGTGGTGGCGGGTGAACCCACATATATTCAGTTTACTCCCTTTTTATTTCCAGAATCTAGTTTAGCCTCCTTTTTAGACTGACATACATTTTAGAAGGCAAATTCATTTCATGGCATATACCATTGCAAGAAGCAACAAACTGTTTTTTTTTCTCTTCTGAAAATGTAATTGATTTTGGTTCCTATGATGATCACCGACTGGAGTTTTTAATTTACCTTCCTTTTCATTTACCACCACATTAGCAGGCAAATTGGAATAGAGCAAGATGCAAGGAAAAGAGCAAGAAAGTAAGAAATGAAAAGAAGCCACATAATGAAAAGTAATGAAAGAAAAACAGTTTGCGAATCCTTATTTGATTTTCATAATGTTCCAGCCTGCATCTGCCCGCTCACTGTTTTGATCATTGATGCTTTTCAATTAACATCTCATTAGGGCTCAGTTATCCAGCGAGGCGATTATTCCAGCCAATCAATTGCCTTAATTAATCTGTGAAGGGTAAATGAGCCATTAGGCCAATACGATGCTGAAACTTTCCAAAAGAAACACAGATTCTAATGAGACACCAGGAGCAACGCTAACAGACTTTTTCATAACATTTGGATTATTGGTTTTGTTGAATGTATTAGCTCAGCAGTGCCAAGATATTTTTAATATGCTGCAGAACTTGAGTGATGTGGTCTTGCCATTTCAGTCCTTTTTATACATCGCACTGTTTTACCCCCAGTGCCAACCAGTACTATTTGAAATGTCGTCATAGCCGGCAGTTGGAATCATAGAAGAGACAGGCAGCATCACCCCAAATGAGAACAAAATATTCACAAGATGATTTTCTGTAAACTGTTCTAACTGATATCAGAAAGATGTTACAGGTGCCGATTTCTTAAAATGATGAACGTTTCACCTCTCAATTTTCTGTCTTGGTGCTATATATCTCCATGGGCTTTCAGTTTCAATACGGGCCTTCATATCAGCATCTAATGTTTGCTGGGTAGTAAAATAGATTAGAGGCACAGTATCCACGGACTGGACCGAGGGAGATATTCATGCCTGCAAGGCTTCACACGGGACCAATCTTTTATATTCCCCTATCCTGACCTCCATCCACAGAGAAACCAGCACCATTCCCGGGTCCTGTTGCAGCAGATTGGATTTGAGACACTTTTTCCAATTGAAGAGACCAAACATTTACCATCCTGTCAAGACAGCATCCTCCATGGCTATGGAGTGATATCTAGGCTTAAAAGGCTTCAGGCATGGCTGCTCTGCTACACTATGACAGCATTTGACAAGAATCTGTTGGATGGATCTATGAGCGCAAAGCCAAGTGGGGTCAGACAGGCACGGCATGACGCAACGATCGCCTCTGATGTTTAAGCCTCCTTCACAGCCCAGTTTTTTACCACATTGAAGACCAACAGTGGAGTTTTCCATGTGAACAATTTGGATTTTCAATGCAGAACTTAAACTGACAGCAAAGCTCTATGGCTAGAGCGCTGAGGCAACAACATCACACTGTTGTTAGAGACCGTTCAACTCAGAAACTTAACAATGGCCAATGCAGAATCATTGGCAAACATTCAACAGCAGCTTGTGGGGTTTAGTCTTGTCTTCGGCAAAATCAGACTCCAAATGTCCCTGTCTGCTCCAAGCTTCCCGTTTATGCTCAGTTCAAACTCATTTAATTCTGCGGGTGTTATATTGGTATGGTGCTGGGAGTACATACATAGCCAAAACAGAAGGTGACAAAATGAGTCACTACTGAGCAGCAACAATCACATAAGAACAGATTACTGTAGGCAGCTGTAGTAAAGCTGCTGCGATCCCAGGTTTTCACAACCAATGCAAGTAGTGAGGGCTTCATGTAGATCAGCCAATCAGACAGTCGATCTGATTGTCACTCAAAACATTCAGTCATTCTGCATGATATCATAATAAAACAAAGACAAGCACTAGTGGTTCATTTCATCAAAATATAAATTGAAAACTAACAATACACAATCAAATCTACTACTACTGCTGCTACTACTACTATGCTACTACTACTACTACTACTACTACTACTACTACTACTACTAATACTACTAATACTACTACTACTACTACTACTACTACTACTACTACTGCTGCTACTACTACTACTAATACTACTAATACTGCTACTGCTACTACTACTACTACTACTACTACTACTACTACTACTACTGCTGCTACTACTACTACTAATACTGCTACTACTACTACTACTACTACTGCTGCTGCTACTACTTCTACTACTACTACTAATACTGCTACTACTACTACTACTGCTACTACTACCACTAATACTACTACTGCTACTACTACTAATAATAATGCTGCTGCTACCACTACCACCATTATTAC
>OMLF01004653.1:2002-46368 GCA_900302615.1 Holocentrus rufus | reverse complement strand
CTAAGAGTTAAGTCCAAGTACTCAAGGATCTCTGTCTGCATTTAGTGTTTCCCTGCTGTCATGAGGAGGTCAGGCTTATTCTACGGTGGCCCGGAGGTCCAAAACAACATTTAATAATCATGTCATTCACTTCCCTATTATTAAAGGTGTGATTTTTTCTGTATCCAATAGTTGACCCTGGTCAGGTGTTGGATGCAGAACTATGTGGCAGACTTTAAAGCAAAAACTTCACGTGGAAAGAGGTGACGTTATTATAAAAAAAAAAAAGAACTAGAAATGTGGAAGTGCACTGTCAGACACTCCAACACAGAAATATTTATTTTAATTGTAAAGAAATGAAGGTTTCAGCAGCAAGGCTCACGAAGACAGCGTGCGTTCACCTTTCTGGTAATACTTAGCACTTAGTAATACTTCCAGTCTCTTTTCTTTTATAAAAAAATTACAGATTCTGACCAATAATAATTTGGAATTATATTCCCTGCCTATTCCATCTTCCAAAGTGGCGTAGTGCTTTTGATTTTGTTACTTTGTTGTCTTAAATGTTGTTTTGCACTTCCTGACCACCTCTCACCCTCTGCTTTTGTACATGCAGCACATGCGTGTGTGTGTGTGTGTGTGTGTGTGTGTGTGTGTGTGTGTGTGTGTGCACACTTATGAATAGTGTGTTTGCATAGGTCTCGACCTCTCTCCAGTCCGGTCGCCAGGCCCGGGCCTGTGACAATGGGAGGATTTTGTCCAATATTAGTCCATTAATCTAGTCTGCAGGAAGCCGCATTAGTCCCGCACCACACCCGCAACTCAGGAAGCATAGGACCATACACACACACACACACGTGTGCACACACACACACAGTGACCCAGCAGTGTGCCTGGTGTGGTCTTTCCCCTCGTGTTTCCTGTGTCTCTGCTCTATCTGATGAGCTTGTGCCCACCATTGTCTCCATCTCTGTCTCTGCAGGAGATCAGGGCGGGAACACACATACACACACACACACACACACACACACATACAGAGTCAGTCAGAGAAGACAGGCAGACAAGGAACTTCACATGCATGGGAAACTGGAAGCACATTCAGAAACACCCACGTCCGCAGTTTCTTCCCAAACACAGGGTTTGTGAAAAGCTGACGTTCACAATCGCAGCTGAAGGTCTTCATCATGTTGACAGTGACAGACAAAGAAACCGTCTGCTGGCTGCGTGTCAGCCGCCTCGCACAGATCCTCCCGTCAGCTCGGCGTGGCTGAGCGCAGGCACGGCGAATCCGCGCTCCCATTGGACGTCGGCCTTTTTGTGCGCGTTCATTGAACTGAGCCTGACGACAAGAACGATCAAGACAAAACAGCAAAGACGAAGAGATCCAAGCTGCTCTGACAGATTTTTTTGAACTATTTGAAAAGAAAATATACTGTGTGAAGCCTGTGTGAGTGTGCCTCATGTGCATCTACAGTACACATGCATGTTTGTGTCTGTGGGCGCAGGCGTGTCCGATTTGCACGGGTGCATGCGGCGTCAGTCTCCCTTGTCTCCTGCCTCCCTGGAAGTATATTTAGGTTCTGGTAGAGAGAGTCGACGTGTTTATACAGGTGGTTTAACCCCTGACCTTTGACCTCACATTAGACCAGTCATAAGCCCACTGGAGACAGTTCTTCATCACGCTAAAGCTTCAACATCATTCGGTCCTCTGGAATAGAAACAGTTGGAATACAAACGTCTTACTTAAGACTTAAGTTAATAATAGCCTCCCTCTTGAAATGGCAGCTATACTGCAGGAAAGGAATGTGCACAAGCAGCAAGTAAGTCCCACCACCTTGTGTCAATAAATCTGAACTATCCCTTTAAGGATGATGCTGCACTTATAGATAACAGATATCAGTTTGATGACACAGGATTTTTATAATTTATTTGTTGTGATTGAAAAATCTTCTAAATCCATAGAGGAGCATTTAAAAGTTCAAGGAAAGTTAAAGGTGCACTACGTAAAATTGCATTGACCCTTAAAAAATACAAGATAAGCACAAAATTTGATGTGTTAGCCCACAAAGTCATTAGGCTCATCATCACTGACTCACTGATAAATGACGTGATTATTCTACATTATTTGTTGCTGTGTCAAAACTGTCCTTACTTAAATCCCAATTTTGATTAATACACCTTCAAAACATTGAAATCCTTAAATTGGAGCAGCAGTATATGATGTGTGAGGTAAACAAAATGCTCATGATGTCCTGTCTCTTCAGCTGCTGCAGCTGCTCAGCACTTCACTGAGCGGCACAATAGAAACAGGCCAAAGAGCTTTTGATTCAAGAGGCCGTGAACCTCAATTATGTACCAACCCAAACACTTAATCACACAACCTCAGTTTCTGTTGGTCACAGCGTAAGACTGTCCGTTCAGCCTGAGTGACCTGTGACCCTGCCCCCAGTGGGGTCCTGCATGTGTGTGTGTGTGTGTGTGTGTGCATATGTAAGACAGAGGGGGCCTCCTGCCAGAGTAATGAATGTTTTTGGGCCAGAGGGGGCGAGTTTTCAACAGCACAGAGGTCAGACAGTAACAACATGAAGACGCGGAGCAGAGACACACACATTCACACACACAAATACAAACACATGCACACATGATATACACTCACAAGCAGACATGGAGAAATGTACATAAATACAGACTTGAGGAGGACACGCTCGATCCATCATGCCAGAAATACCAAAAATAAACTGTAGACGGTGCATTATATGGATTTGCAGGGAAAATTTATGCCACAGTGAGCATGAAAAAGAGATTATCTTGGACAAAACAAGGTGATAAGAAAACAAGACACGGTCATAAAACGGCGAGACAAAATCAAAAAGAAATACAGCTTGCAGGTAATTGTAAAGAAAGCAAAGTCTGGGAATGCATGGTGCCCTTACAGGCGAAGCAGAAATGGAATAGAGAGAATAAAGCCAAGGAGGCCTCAGCTCATCGAGGAGCTAACAAAGCCTGGGAGGAGGCAGGAGGCAGGAGGGAGGAGGGAGGGCTGCTGGATGGTGGGACTCCATATTTTTCATGGATCAGTCTGTCACCAGCAGATGGCTGCTGGCCGAGACAAACTCACATATACGTGCTCGCATTTGTGTGCATGTGCGCTTCGGTGCATTTACACTTGTGTATGCACGTGCACGCGTCGGTAATTCATCTGCGTCTGCACTTAAGTCTCGTTATTTGTGTGTGGATGTCATCAGCAGTTAAAAAGACGAGGCCTCATCACAATGTTAAAAAAAAAACCACTTGCCTCTTCCAGGCTGCTTGTGCATCCAGTCGTGCTGGAGGCTCCGCTTGTGCTGTTTTGGCTCAGGGAACCGTCAGATTAGCAGAACCAGGACCACATGTGCACGCAGGCTACCAAAACTCCCTCCTACCTTTGACAAATTACGCCCCATTTGATCGAGGTGCTGCAGTAAATATTTACTGGTGAAAGAGAAGGGCCCTGTCAGTTTGAACCCTCCTGTAGAATAATTCAGGGTGTGATGTGATTCACAGTGGCACTGAAAACCACTGAACACTGTGCAGACCTGCAATCACACAGGAACTCATTTAGGAAGTCATTTAGTCTTGTTTTCCTTTAAAATAAGTGAAAAATCTGCCAGTGGGGTGAGATAATCCCACTTGTTTCCAATGCTAACAAACCTGTTTGTTAGCATTGGAATTGTCTTGAATCAAGTGTCATTTTCTTGATGCATTTGGGATGATCTGCCTCATTCTGCCTTTTTTTCCCCAGAAAAAAATGTGAAACTGCTTTGGAAAAAGGTGGGATTATCTCATCCCAGTGGCAGATTTTTTCACTTAAGAAAAACAAGACTTGTTGAAGATTTTTTTTGCAGTGTGTATGGCAGAGCAGGTGGTATCCATTACCTTTACTGGTTAAATGGTTCTCTGACCAGGTTTGGATTCAGACCGTCTCAGGCTGACTTGTAACAGATATGACACTCGGACACTTCCACAGATGACGCAGTGCTGTCGGCGGCGGAGTATCATTTTACGCACCGGAGCGTTTGCTGCGATGTTACTTTTCAGCACAGTCAAGTTGAATAGCACCTGACGGATCTGGGACCACCCGTAACACACACACACACACACACTGGCAGCGCTTTCTCCTCAGATTGAGAGTGACACATGAGATGCGGGCGATGCCATAAGGCACGCTGGATTAAGTGTTACCAAATGTGCGTTCTCCAAATGAGGTTTGGACCACAAGGCCATGATCGCAGCTAAATGTGCTGCACTTGGCTGCTTCTTTAATTGAAGCAAGGCCTCACACTGCGCCTCTGTGTGTTTGCGTGTGCACAAACATCCATGTTGGTGAGACGGAGTCAAACAAGGGTCACGGCATCATCACCTCTCCAGATTTTGTCCACCTAAGAAGCCAAGCTGCCTTGACCAGGCCAAGTGTGACAGTGAAGGGCACGTGACTGAACTTGGACTAGCACTGTTGACTGGATTTATTCTCCTCACTAAGCCGCCCCTTCTAATCTTGCCCCATAACCGTCTGTCGTAACCCAGCTAATTCTCATGTTTGACACCAGCAGATGCAGTTTTAAGCCGCTGTAATTGCTTTTATCATCTGTAAAGCTATTGTCGGAGGGGAAGCTGTGTGTGTTGTCCACTTGCTTTGTTTAAGTTTTCCGGTCTTTTCATTTTCACATTCTGGTTGTGTTGTGTTTTTGTCAGGAAAGACCTCAAAAATTTCAGTCATGTGCATCCAGAGCCACAGAAAAGTCCAAGATCCAAAAGTTTACTGTCACAAACTGTTTATTATTTAGCAAATCATAGTACATTTTATTATTCAGTGGCTTATTCAAGAATATTTTATTTAGAACTGATTTAAAAATTTATGTGCGAGGGATGCTCATATGAAACTGAAATATATCTTGTTTGCTCAGCATTTGGTAAAGTTGTCATACCATAAATTTCATTCAAATCGCAGCGTTATCTAAACTCCTCGTACATATTATTATTATTATGGTCTGCAGAGTGTCCTGCAGAAATCTTCATGTGTCATTTAGTCTTCATCTTCAGTGTTAAAATCTTCAAACAAGGTGAAGAAAGCTGCCAATTGGATGAGATAATATCACTTGTTTCAGTATGAATATGTTAAACAAGGCAGAATAACGCAGATCAGCCCACTAGGATCAAGAAAATGACACTTGATTCAAGAAAATTCTGGAGACAAGTGGATTAGCAGTGGAAACAAGTGGGATTATCTCATCCCACTGGCAGATTTTTTACCTTGTTTGAAGGTTTTAACACTGAATATGACACTAAATGTTCATATGGAGATTTTTTTGCAGTGTTCTTGTCACAACTTTGAAACAAAAAATTGTAACAGCATCAAAGGAGCTTAGTGAAACTGTTTGGGGCCACATTTTTCTCCTGTATGACGCACAAAGAGTGATTTTCAAAAACCGAGTCATTTTCGTCAAAAGCAAGACCAGGCAAATCTAAACTGACCACACCATCTGAAAATCTATATATCAAACTAACATCTTTACGAGGCAGAACATCAGCATCATCCAAGACCCAAAGCCAACTGAACATAAAACACCCTGCTGTAGTTAGTAAAAGTACAGTCGAGAGATGATTGGCAAACTGCAAAGTTAATGGGAAAGCAGCAGTTTCCAAACCGCTTTTTGACAAGAAAACAAGTCTGAATGTTTAGCACGGGCCAAACAATACCAAAATTTCACTGCTGAAGCCTGGGAGAAAGTCTTGTTTACAGATGAATCATAGTTTGAACTATATGGTTGCAATCAGAGAGCTCACGAGGGGAGACAGCCACATGAGAGGTTAATGCAGCAGAGCCTCAAACCTACAGCCAATCACGCTGGTGGAAATATTCAGGATAATTTGGCATTTCTGGAGTTGAATAACATCAACTACACATTGACTAAAGAGGAGTAGCGCCCTATACTGCAGAAGCATCCCCTCTGGCTCACAGTTGTGTGGAAGAGAATGAATTTTCCAGCCTGACAAGGACCCTAAACACATCACGAAGCCGAGCCAGGTCTGTTTGAAGTCCAGGGAAGAGCAGGGAGTGCTGACTTGCATGGCTTCCTCTCCACAGTCACTTCATCAGGCCTCAAACCCACTGAACATCTTTGGGAACATTTAAAAATGGAAAAGAGAAATATATATATAATGTAATATCACAAGACTCTCTCTGGGATGCTCTAAAAGAGAGCTGGATTCTCAAATTCTCTGCTAGACAGATGTCAAGCTGTGTGGAAACCAGATGCTGCACATAAACACCAACAAAATTTGGCTTTCAGTAACAATTTTTGTACTTTTATTAGTGAGAAAATATGTGATATATGTTTCATTTGACTAAAAAGTGTATCAGACAGGGTCAATTTTGACGACCGTTTAGACTCAAATGACAAAAAGCATAAAATAATTAAGTGATTTATCAGTAAGTCGGTCCAATTGTGAGAATTATGTAGACAAAACCATCATATTGTTTGTTTATTCCGAATTTTTTGTCAACAGCCTTCATTATCGCAGTTTCAATTATTGCTTTAAGTCCGATCCACTTCAATGAAAGAAATGTCGACTCCCTGCTCATCTTCTACAGAAGCTTTCTGCTCTGCCAGGCTTCATTTTCATGTGACGACAGCCTCAGAGTCGTTGTTGTGTGAGAAATGTTTTGTATGCAACAAGTCTCCCACATTATTTCCCACTAAAAAGACCTAAAAAGAAGGTGACATGGCTTCACGTTCTTGTGTAACCTGAACCAGAGCAAATCTTTGTGTGTTGGATCCTTTTAAAAATCCAAGTGTCGATACCTTCTGCAGAACGTGCAGAGCTTCATCTCAAACTCAAACCATTACATTTTAATTCACCGGGCACCAGTCGAAGTGACGTATTGGTGTTGGAACTCACATCTTTTTTTTTTTCTTTCTCCTCCTCTTGACCAGACGAAAAAGGGGCCCCCATCTTGAATTTCCTCCCTCAGTTGTTTTGACTTATATCCAGGGCCTGGCTAACTAAAGCTGTGACTGCAGTGTTTGTGTGCGCACACATGTTCACACACACACACACACACACACACACACACACATGCTCACAGGCCTTAGTTGAGTTTTTGCTGCTAATCACTGTCATATGTGGAGGGGCCAACACAAGGCATGTTGTTTTATCTGTCTTATCATCGGCGCTTCGGGCTGCACTCATGTGTTGTTGGTTAACACTTGAACACAGAAAGAGGGTGAAAGAATTAGGGAAGACAACCCCGTCTATAAACGTGCAAATGAATTAATGTGTGTGTGTGTGTGAAGTGCAGCGTGGTTTTCAGTGCCTTTTCTTGTGCACATGCCGAAGTGTCCACTGGATGCATTCAGCCAAGTCCGAACATCAGCATCACCTTGGAGACTCTAATGGATTAAGAGCTTAAAGACACACTCCTCCAGAGCTTTGCAGCCAGACCTCAAACCCCCTCTAGTCTCTTAACAGGACAGCCTGCTCTGGGGTGACTTAATCTCTAATTTATTAGTCTCTGTGGACAGCTCCCCATTAACCCTTATTGCCAGGGAAGTGTCAGTCAGCATCAGGGTATTCAATCGTATTTGTTGTGGCCAGTGGTTCAGTATGTGGTGGCTCAACATATTTGTGTTGCCAGCATGGCCTAGTTTTCCATTTTCTCTACATTATTTAAGCTATTTTGATTTTTAACATATTCAATTGCAAACCTACTTGACTCTCTCTCTCTTTTAATGATCAAAGACACATTAACTGTCTTCCTAACCCATAAAGCCAAACCCTAACCCTTAAAAGGGTTTATTTATTTATCTTTTATTTAACAAGCCAATTAAGAACAACCTCTTATTTACAGTGGCGGTGTAGCAAAACTGAACGGGTCTCTTAATGAGGAATTGTGGGAAAGGGAAAAAATTTGGCTCTTTAAAAACACATTTTGTGATATCAAATATTTCTAGATGCATGTGTGAAACGGAAAACTGCAGCATTGAGGCTGGGATTTACTCATTTAGCAGTGTGAAGAAGCCAAGAGACGCCACAAAAAAGTAGCAATGAAAAAGTAACAACAATTAAATCATGCAGCAAAAACGAGAAATGGATGAAATTGCTATTTTTCAGATTTGAGCTTTGTGCTAACGTGTGCGTTGATGTTAAACACTCTGAGATCCCAATGTGTCATCCTACAGTTCTGCAGTTTTTTTGATCCAAAGCGATGCACATATGAGATTTCAATACAAACACAAGCAAGGTCATCCATGTGTTTCAAGCTGTGTTTGGTGTCCTGATGCCAGCGAGATGTCAGGGAGACAGACGTTGATTCTAATGTGACCAGGCAGACGTTAACGGGTGTGTTGGCCGCAGTTTGTGTGTGAAGGAGCCTGTCCTCGGCTTCTGGATCGCTCTTTAATCCAAGGGTTCGTTTTAGTTACCGATTCCAGAGAGGCAGTAGGACCGATGTGGAGGGAAAAAGGAGAGATCCAGTGGGAGAAGGTCAGGCAAAAGGAAGAAAGGGAGACGAAATGGGCGAGCGAAGACGTAAACAGATGAGAGAAGGAGGCAAAAACGATGGAGCCGCATTTGAAGGAGGAAGAAACTGCGATGTTTGGAAAGAGAGGAAAGGCCTGGATGAGAGATTGTCTAGACTAAAACGAGCCTCATTGATGTTCGCTGCTACTCTGCCGCACTGTTTATCTTTTGGCTTTACTTCTCAAATTCTAATGACATCAGGCAGATGCTGGAGGGTGTGTGACCCAAAAATCCCTCTTTGTCCTGGGCTCTAAAGAACTAGAATATTGTGAAAATTGTGTGTGAGTCTGAGAGAAAGTGAGAGAAAGCCGTCAGTGTGTGTCTATAAGTGTGTGTTCAACGTTAAATACCCTTTAAGATCCCTATCATCCATGTGTTTGGCGTCTTGATGCCAGCTAGATGTCAGGGAGATAGACATTGATTCTAATGAGATCAGGCAGGCGTTAATGGGCGTGTTGCTCTGAGTGTGTGTGTGTGTGTGTGTGTGTGTCGCAGCACGTCTGTGCCCTGGCATCCAGCTTAAACCTCCACCAGATCTGTCTTGATCCTGCTCTTCTTATCGCTATAAAGATTACCTGAAAGAGAGAAACCGAGCCACACGAGGACATTTGGCTTTGTCATATTTGAGCTCACATTGCATCATATAGATTGTTTATAGAAATGTTGGAAAGAAGTCCCCATTTCTATATTTCTGGGTAGGAAGTAGATTTTTTTTAGGTAGTAGGGCTGTCTCGTTGAGGTTAGACACATGAGGAGCTTCTTTTTAAGGTATCTTCTTTGACCAGTTTTGAAAAACAGCATGCAGTTGTTCCTTAGATGTAATAGGAATTCCCACAATGCAACAACAACAAAGAAGTGGAAGAAGAATGAAATTTCTCCATCATCCTTTCAAATCCATGGTGTCTCTAGGCCCCCGCTTATAGAAAAAGTTTTTCCAGATATTCGGTTGTGAAAAATAACAGACAATTTCACATATAGTAAACTACAAAAATTTGTTTTACTGATGCATGGAGCAGCTGGGGTAGCGATGTTGGGGCTATAAGGTTATATTTTGTTAAGCTAGGGACGCACTACAGGATTGTGCTTGGATTTTCAGTCTCTGCCTTCTTTTGCACAGTCTTAAGAGTTTCTCAAGATTCTTAAGGAACTCAGAAGAATCCATCCTCCATGTGACACCCCGACAACACGGTTTTAGCAAATAAGGCAGGCCCGTTGTGTTGGCGGAGCTTATTAGCGTCTTGTTGTGACTGGCATGTTCGCAGTGTAACATGATCATTACACTGAGGAAAATGTCACCTCTTTGGTCAAGTAGAAACTGTCCTTTCGCAAAGGCCAGCGGGACTCGTGAGACAGATCCTGTCCCTGTTTGCCGTCTCTGTTGCTTGGAGTGATGCTGGCAATGCCTAAACACCCTCCTGCGCCGATGACAAGAATACCGTGTCCTTTCCCTCGCCCCGAAGTGCCCCCGGGCCTCACAGCACAAACGAAATGGGACAAGCCCCCAGAGAAGTGAGATAAAGAGCGAGAGGGAAAGTGTAATGAAAGGAGCGAGTGAGGGAACATGGTGATGAGGAGATACTGTGTAAGCATACGCCTGTTTGCATGTGGTTTTCCACGCCACACGCAAGCAGATGTTTGAATTTCACAAAAGAATAACAACAGCACACTGGCTTATAGCAAATGCCTCAGTTCTCAGCGTTTTGGGAATGGTTGTACAGTGGTTTCGCCGTACCTGCCCTCCCCCAGGGGAGGTGCAACCGCGGCCTAGCTTTTCCGGGTCACAGGTTCAGGGGGAGGCTACACCTTGATGCAGAGCTCCTGCTGTGGTCTGGAACATTCCTCTGGGCTTCAATAATGACCTCCTAATGGCACTAATGAGTCTACACAGAGCCCTGCTCCACATGGATCTGGTGGAAAGTAGGGGAGGAAGGGAAGGAGGGAAGGAGAGAGAGAGAGAGAAAGGTAAACAGAGAAATGGGGAGAAAGATGGAGTTCGATGTGGGTAATTGAAATGTTGAAGGATGGGAGTGAGAGGTCTGGTGGGAAGAGGGAAGGGAAAGAGGAGGGGAGGAGAGAAAATGTATGAGCAAAGATGTAAACAAAGGGAAAGGAGGAGAAAGCGATGGAGGGAAGATGTAAAGGAAGAAAGGGAGAAGGAAAAGAGAGGAAGGGTCAGCAGGAGTAATCTTCTGAACCAAAGTGAGCCACATCGCTGTTTTCTTGCCTCGTTCTTTGTAACTTAGCAGCAATGTTTATGTTTTGGTTTTACTCTGTTCTCAAATTCAGCCGGCTGTATTTCTTATTTCTTCTCTGTTTCCCCTTGTCCTCCCCAATCTTTTCATCCTATCTCTCCCCCCTCGCCGTTTCTTTCCCTCTTTCCCTTGTATTTTTCTTCCATGGTGCTGTTGTATGTGGAGGTGAGCTATCCATGGGCGAGCTCCAAGATCCCTTCCTCATCAGTGTCCACCTCATCGCCGACCCGGGCCAAGGCAAGTTGCTGCAGCACGCCGCCGATGCCGTGCTGGCGTGGGTTCACCCCGAGCTGCAGCTCTTCCGTGTCTCTGAACGCGCCTCCTCCTCGTCCCACCGCCCCCGGCACAAGCGGCATCAAAACGGCGGCTCATCGGTGGCCTGCCAGCCCGCACTGGCAGTCATCCTGTTTCTCCAGGAAACATATGGCGGCGAGGAGCAGATTCTGACGCTGCACCGCACACTGCAGCGGCCGCCCTGGCGTTACCACCACACTGAGAAAGTCAGCAATGGCCGGCGTATGCTGCCGCTAGCACCATGCAGTCAGGACTTTTTCACCCTGGCCCCTGGCACGCCGCTCTGGGCCGTGCGGCAGGTCCACTACGGGAAGGAAATAGTGCGTTTTACTGTGTACTGCCGCCATGAAAACTACGTTGACATGGTGCGGCTGTACAAGCTCCTACTTCAGCGGAGGGTCGCGCAGAAGAAGGAGGACTTCTGCTTCTTTGTGGTGTACTCCAACCCAGATACGGAGATCCAGCTGTCATTCAAGAAGCTGCCGCGGGGGCAGAGCCCGGTGGCAACTGAGTCAGCGGTGATGGAGGTGCGGGTACGGGACGTCGGGGCGCTGGTGCCCCTGTTGCCACGCCCCTGCAGCCCAATCAGCGAGGTGCGCTGGCAGACAGAGGACTATGACGGGAATAAGATCCTGCTGCAGGTGAGCGTGAATCAGGTTGGTCTCATATGGAAGTGCCAATGGGCCAAAAAGCATCTTGCAAAATACTTGTCAACACAGCCATTTGTTATCCCTTAAAGTGACTGGGTTTAATTACTGACGCTCATTCCAGCCCTCTTAGTTCAAAAATGTGGGAACTGCTTTAAAACAGTGTAAAATTTTGTATTGAAGCAACACTTTTGGCTGTATCATAATGTCTTCAAGCACTTCAGCCAATGATGATGACATTTGCATTTGTTTACGTATTTCAGAGTGGGTTAAAATGCTGTTTTACAAACGTATTAATGAGCAAATGATGGAGTTACAAGCTTATGTCACATGGAGGCCGGATGCTATGTAAAGAAATGGAAATAAAAGGAGCATCACTGGCTGAACTGCTTGAAGAAGTGATGACTTGGACAAAAGTGCCGCTTCAACGCGTATTTTTATACCGTGTGAAGAAGTAATAAATGGCAGTGTTGACAAGTATTTTGCGAGACGTTTTTTTGCCCCGTCGGCCTTCCATACATGAATGACTTTAAACAATGTGTCTGTATGCCTTTGCTGCCCAGGGACCATTGATTTTATCTGTCAGAGCCGTACTCTTTAATCTGAACCAGAGTGCTGTAACCAGTAACTTCCTGCGTTTCCACCACCCTGTTGACCTGGAGCTGAACAATATATTCTTCATTAGGAATTTGGACATGAAATGTATCCAGGCGAAGAAGCCAGACAAACACTGTCAGACGATTGAACTTGGTGGTGAGAGGTAAACTTTTCTGCTTAGCATCAGTAAAAGGACAACAGCAAAAGCAGCAGGAGATATATGATCAAGATGTCGACACATATACACACACACACACACACACACAAACACACAAAGATTTTGGCAGGACAGAACAACCACAGAAAGAGTGACAGCTTCCAGCATGTGTGTGTGTCTAGAGCCCATATTTTGTGTGTGTGAGAAAAGAGAAGGAGAGAAAAGACAGCCTATGGAGAAGCAGAGACAAAGAAAGGGTTCCCACCACACCGGCAGGTTCACAGGGGGAAATGAAATGAATTCTGCAGCCAAAACTAACAAACTCACAAGGCAGACAAAGAAGCTTTGAGTCTCCTTCATTTTCAACCCCCCTGTCCCGCTCTGTCCATCCATCCATCCATCCAGGCTGAACGAGGTATACACGGCCATGTCTAACTGCTTAACAGTTATCACATGATGTGGCCTGTTTGAAACCATGTGTTTGTGTGAATGAATGCCCCCCCACGCACACACACACTCACACACACACATGCACACACACAATGGTCTTTGTTTTGGAGGGTGTCAGTTTCAGAGGGGATTCCTATCGGGGTATTGGAGGGGGGGTAAGTAGTCCTGAAAGTTCAAGCCGATTAACTTGTAGTCCATTACTGGGATTGGAGCAGCACTGGATTCCCTCATGTTGGAAACAATGAGCTTATCTGTCATGACAATGGACCATATGCATCACGCTTATCTGCCACCTGGCTTGACGTCACACAGTCCACACACACATATACACACACGGTGCATGACAGTATCATAGTAGATTTGTTTCTCATTCTGCATGGATTGACCAGTTTCACGCATTTTGAAACTAGTTTCACATGACTTAATGAATCTCTATATGGCAATGCATCATTTTGAGCTTATTATCTACAGTAGTCGACCCTATTGAACCAAATGAGGATCTGTAGATGGGACGTCAATTTGTCAATCATATCTTTTATTTTGAAGCACTGAAGAAAAGTGTAAGAAATGTACAATAGGATAATTTTTTTTTTTAATTTAAGTGATTATTGTTATATTTATCTCCACCAAGGAGTTGATCAATGCATCAGAAACTGCAGCACCAATAACACTTGATGCATTCCAGAGAGAGGCACAAATTACTGAAGCAGCCAAAACACTTAACTTTAGGTTTAGTAGCATTGTGGTGTTGAGGATTAGTGATCAACAGTGCTGTGTTGGACTTGCTCATCTATGACTGACCTCTCTTACCCCAGAATAACAGCCTTAAAAGAGTAAAGGTCTGATCATCGCCATGTCAACAACCTAATTACCCAGCACCCCCTGCTGTGGCTCTTCATCGGCATTGTGGGATATTGACCATGTGGAAAACTGGATAGATCGTGTCATGCCTAACAAATGTTTTCACCCATTATCACACAAGACGGTTTTAGCAAATTAAAAATTCAGGCATGTGGACAGTTTTCAATGGGTAAGCACACCCACAAAGAAATGTGCACACAAGTACACAACCAGCAAGAGCATTGTCTGCATGTATGCATGTGCACGCACGCACACACACACACGCACACACCTATCTTTCTCTGGGCTCCCTCAAGTGTCATTAAACTTTAAATAACATCCTCAACAGTAAGACAGCAGCACTCACTCCCTCCTTCGTGCCTGTCTGGGAGAGATAAGTATACAGTCATGCAGCTCTTCATGGCTCACCGCAAAGAGATGCTACAGGGCCAAAATATGAAAGACAAAGTGCAGGAGAAACTGAGAGAAGAATAAACAGTTTGAAGTAGACTGGAGAGGAAATGGAAGAACAGAAACAGAGGGGAGTATTGGTTTAGAAAGGAATGGAGGGAGAGTGCAGCGAGATGAGAAGGAAACACTGGGGCTTTGTCACACTCTCTCTCTTTCTCTGCCCCCAACACACACACACACACACACACACACAGAAGTATCCCTCATCAAAGACAGACTCTTAGCAGACAGTACACAAGGAAAACAAGTAATCACTCTCATGCAAGCTCTCGTAGCACGTCCCACGTTCCCCTTCATGTACACTCAGTTAACATGTGACCTCCCTCGATCACACAAGTATGCACATCACAAAAACAAGAAATACTACCATGCATTTACCAAAGCAACAATGAAGCTTCCACTCACCCACACCAATAATCACGTTTTAGTGTTTTTATGCGACCATATATACTGTAGAAGTATTTGGATTTAAGGTATTTATTAACTTTAGATATGCAGGTTTCAAGTGATTACTGCACTTGACTTGATAGACCACAGTTCAGGAAACCTTAAAATGTGTGGCCAAAGCATTTATTGGTAGTGAACCTCAACATATGGAAATGTGCAAATGCCCCTCCGTGCTCTTGTGAAAAAATCATTGTCTCGAGGCATTGTGGAAAGTTATTGCTCCTCTGTATTGTTTGGTTGGAAAGCTGGATGACAGGGCAAACATGAGAATAGCAACATGGAGAAATCATCAGCGTTGGGGAGGAGGAAGAGGAGGAGGGATTTACCCATTTCAATCCGAGACTTCTTACAGAAAGTGGAAACATAAAGACGAGAGGCAAAATTGAGCGAGGAGAGAAATGAATACTGCAGCAGCTGTGGGGCGATCTTGCCCTCGAATGCTGCCTGGCATGAAGAATAACATTCAATGGTTGAAGAATAACATTTCGCCGAGTCTGTGTTAGAATACAAAAAACTACCTCCATGTTTCTAATTATTTTTCCAGACCTTTTATTTTGCGGATGGAAATCAGGCTGCGGATTCCTTCAGTAACAAAGTTCCTCTTTGAGCAGTGATCCCTCTGTTGTGAGATGCCTCAGGTAAATAAGCGGAGGTGATAGATAAATGATACACATCCTGTGGATACTGATGACTTCGCCAGCTGCAGGTTTGATTCATAAAGTGGCTGGGCTGAAAACAGGAGGCGGGGGTCTTTAGTGAACCCATGGGCTCCCTCATACCCCTTCCTCCCTCAACTCTGCTTTGCGTGAGGAGCCCTTGGTTGCATGAGAGCCCTGTGGCAGGAGGTTAATAGTCTTGAACATGGGGCTTCTTCTTCTGTGTCCCCTGTGACCTCATATTTCACTACCTTTACAGAACAAGACTCAATATGGGGGAGTTCCTGTCTTCTCTCTATTGCACGTTTTTGGCTTCTCTAAAACTGTATATCAGACTGTTTGATTGCAAAGCAGCAAATCTCAAACTATGGACACTGTATGCATAGAGGTGCACTTATTTTGGGGATAGGGACAAGAGATATATGGACAAATAATAGAACAGATAGTCTTAGAAGTTCAGACTGTATTCCAGCTTTTAAAACTGTTTTTGTTTCCTTGTTGTGCAGGTCCAAGGTGCACAATTCAAATGCACACTAGACGCCTCCCTCGCATCTTCCTCCTCTGCCACTGAATCAGTCTCAGCTCCGTCTACCTTCAACCGCAGCACTGCCTCTTACAGGAACCGCCGGTACCATCGCATGTCATCGCGTGCCAGAGTCCAGAACCAGGCGTCCCACAACTCCCTCCCCCTGGCCTGTGAGGAGCAGGACGAGGAAGAGCAGTGGGCTGACCGGCGCCATCCAGACGCTTGGAGGAACCAGTGGAAGAGCCACCGGTCCGCTTCCCTGTTCAACCTGGGACACGCCAGCTCCCAGTCAACGTGCTCCTCTCCTGGACCTTCCTCCAATCCCCCCAACCAACACTACAGGAGCTGCTCCCTCACCCGGAGCTCGTCTATTATCCCGCCCTTCCGGCTCAACCTGGACGCTTTGATTGGTGCGGAGGAGACGGATGTGGACACAGGGGTCAAAGTGGATTCAGGCAACGGTGTGGACCTTACCGTGGTGTCTGCGTACATCAAACCCAGCCTTCCACGGACTTCCCGGCCATCATCAGCACCATCAGAAGATAAAGGCCCCTCCCCACCTCCAGGCCGTGCTGTTGGTAAGGCGTCCACTTTGGGACGGCCCCCTGTTCCCAAAAGAACGAGTAGCCTCTCTTGTAAAAGCACCCCGACTACCTTGCTGAGGTCACGCCCCCAAAGTACCTGCCTGAACACAAGTGCTGCTCCATCCCTGAGTGATGTTTCCCTGAACCAATGGGACAGCTCCAACAGCATAAGCGGGCCGGGGGAAGAGAAAACTTGCCAAAAAGCGCACATAATAGAGGAAGAAGACCAAGAATTCTACATTTGATAAGCTGGTTTAAATTCACAGTAATGAAAACAGACTTTAGGTCAGTATAGCTCGCCCCTGCCCCCTGGTGTCTAGTAGTAAAAATACAGGTAACTGCGACTGTATAAAGGGAAACCATCAAACTTCACTGCATCTTAGCACTTCTCTATGTTCATATGGTATTTTCATGTGTTTGTGATCATTTTTGTATGTACATTTAAGGTAGAGACTTTGTAAATGTCAGGTTATATAAGTAAATATAATGAACTACACACTTCCAAAGGGCCAATCACATAACAGAACACAGATATACTGTTCAATAAAACTATTTTCAATCATGTGTTACCACTTCTAGGCAACTCTGCAATCCTGATTCTCATTTTTATTTATTTTAAGTGTTTATCTGAACAGCGATTAAGGTGTGTGCATTAATGTCTGCATATAATTATGATAATAAACTTTATTTATATAGCACATTTCATAACAGTGTTATAAAGTGCTTTTTGAACAATAAAGCAATAATAAATACAAGCCAAACAGTTAAGCCTGGTGTTCAACTATTACAATGACCACAATCTGGAGCCTTTCTCCTCCAAAGCCTTTTTGAAGAATTTAATGGGAATAATAACACAAAGACTGAAGGGCGATCTCATATCTGATACAGAGTCTATAAAAAGCAGCAAAAAGTGGCGTAACAAGTCCAGATTGTGTGATGCATCAGCAAGAGGAACTGGAGGAAGGATTCAAGATCTGATACCATCATTATTCTCAGCAGAGTAGGTTAAAAATTCATAATCAGCAGTAGAAGAAACAAAAGGTAAGGCTGAAAAGGCAATTTGCTGATCTGAAGGAAGCTCTAGAGTTATGCTCAGCAGATGTAAGAACTATGAAAATATGCCTCTTTCATCTTATTTTGGTTGTAAATTTCTCATCTACAAGTTTGGTTGTTTCCCAGCTTTGCCCAGTTAGTTCTACACTCTATAGATGCCATTTATTCAAGATGATGACCCATCTGTAGAATTTACACTAGTTTTGGCAATAACATCCAGTGTGGATGAGCTGAAACATTTAACAAATCATTTGTTTGGGCACAATGAGGCCTGCTTTTACGAAAAAGGGAGACAAGAAAAAAGAAAAATGCAATAGAGGATGAAAGCGAAAAATGGTGGACTTTTTTTTAAATATTGTGCAACATCGTGCAGTACAATTTTTCAGTACAATGACGCCCTCTTGTGATGATCTTTTAAACTGCAGGTATCACAGGATCACATAAAGCAAGTCTCCACCATCAGTCTCTGTTACAGTTTTCATTAAACTCCTGTGTCTTGGTTTAAAACTAAACTGTGGATGAATGAATCCAATCAATTCACTAAGTGTTTCAAGAATAAAGGGTTGTGGTTTTGATGTTGGCACAGTCTCTCTCTCTCTCTCTCTCTCTGTCTCTCTCCTCTCTCTTGTGTGTGTGTGTGTGTGTGTGTTGAGGTCTCTAATGGTTCCCCTGTGTGCCTGAGCAGTGTTTTAACGAGGTGATGTTTCAACAGAGGCCATGAGACATCCTTGTCTCCCCTCCATGTAAGCACTATAACAGGTGTGAGTCTGCCTGTGAGGTCTACATACAGTCTGGGGAGGGAAATCCCATAATAGTACACACAGGTTGTCAGAGTGAGGTCTCCTTGAGCTCTGCAGAGGTGATGTCATCATGGGCCAATCAGAACAGAGGGCTATATAATCTGTTGTTTCCATAGTGCAGAGGTTACACATCAGTAATCTGGTATACAAAAGTTCAAACCTTATAAGTGTTAAACAGAGTAAGGTTAAGACTGATATATTTACACATCTGCAGTAATTTTTCTTCTTTCCTTCTTATTTTTTGGCTCTAACCTGGGCTATATCCTTGCAAGGAGCGTTCTTCAAAAGTAGCAGGAGGGATTGAGTGGCTTTTTGTCCTCAACTGGTGTCATCTACTGATGGAAAGGTTTTTAGTTTTGTGGGCTGATGATTATAAGAGGGAGCTATTGCAATCATAATCATTTCCTTAGGCTCTCTTTGCAATCAACGGCCTGACTGATTCAAGTGGCATTTATCTAGCTGCGACATCCAATCATGAGCAATAGACTTTTTTTTTGTAAAGCAGGTAATGGTCCTAAAATATTCTGCTCTTATCATAAAATGTTATGATGCCATATTTGCTCCTCCAAACCTTTATCTCTTCCAGATAAATGCATGTGAAATGCACAATCACCGCATACTTAAAGGATAATTCTGGGACTTTTTGGACCTGAACCCTATTTTCCTATCATTAGAGGTCCAACCAAGTGCTTGGTAGCTAAATTTTAAAGGTGGTCTGAGGACAATACTGGACCATTTTAAAGATTTTGCAACCTATTACTTAGTTGGACTTCCATTTTAAAGATTTTGCTACCTAGCACTTGGTTGGACTTCTAATGATAGGAAAAGGTGCTTTAGATGAAAAAATCCCAGAATTATTTAATAATCCATGCAGACACAGCCAAAAACATGGAATAAAGTTCAAACCCAAGGTCTACCCACCTGTGGCAGGCGCTACATGGCATCGTCAGCTACCCTCGGTCCTTGAATGCAGGAGACAGTGAGCTTGCCAATTCAGTACCAAGCGGCAGCAGATGGTGCTAGTGCAGCAAGAGCAGCTGGTTGCAAAGTGGCTGCCACAACCACACAGAGCACACCCCTGACTCTCAAAGGCCTCATAAACCAAGGCCTCTTAGGTCTTCCTGATACTCTATTAGAGTCACGCATAGCCAACATGTTCACAAACCTGATCACTGCTGTAAATGCAAATATTTTTTGACTTTAGGGAATTCTATATGTTTACGAATGCTTCTTCTGGACTAATATTTGAGCACCTTCACGTGCTCAAAATACCTCCACACAATCTCAACCAGTACTCCCACGCTTCCCAGAGCAAGCCCATGCCCATGTTTCTGTGAGGTATAGCCTATGTGGGATGCGTCCCCTCACGTCGCCCCTCTCCCAGTGCCAGCACTTGAGGCTGTAATCCTCCGTTGCGTACCTGGCAGATCGCTCCGGCGACACCGGCTCACAGCGCTGCCGGCCTCGTTGCAGCCCAGCCCGGCCCCTCTAATCCCTCCCTGCCCAAAGGCCCAGCAGCCCGGAGGGAAGTAGGGCACAGGAGGTGAGCCAGAATAAGTCACAGCCAACAGGACCACGCTCAGTGAGTCTCTGCCTACTACACTCTGTGCTCTACTATAACATTCCTACATACTCCTGTTTTATATAGGCTGCTTTGAGGGTTTGCAGTTGATAGACTTGTGTTTATGTGTGTGCATGTGAATGTGTGCATACCCGCATTACACTCATTCTTGCAGAACATTGCTCAAACCTAAGCCAGAGCACACATTGTAAACTCTCTTACTTACAGTGCACATGGAAATTCTTTAACCAGATGTGCTCTTTTCTTGGATGGATGAAACTCAAAGAAGAGGAAACTGTACAGAGTTCCTGTGGTTTTGTGGTTATTCCATGCTGGAAACCCTACTTCTCCGTTCATTATCATCCACTCTACAAGGTCAAGGGTCATGGGGAGGGGGCCTGGAGTGAGGGGTTTGAATGGAGAGCCCGGGGACAGTCACCGCTAGTAGGGATTAAATTGCTGCCATGTGGGGAAAGGCGGAGGCATCGCAGAGTCACACACACAGACACACTCATCAATGTACATATTTAGGAATATTATGGGAGCAGAAATTCTCATGGAATAATAATCCCCTGACACATACATGCTCACACAAGTATTAGTATCATTGTGAGGACATTCCATGGACTCCTAATTCCAAATTTGATAAGCACATTACTGCTCCCCAGAGGATGAACCCTCTTAATTTTGGTGACCTCTTGACATTTTCTCTAGTGCCACCCTCAGGCCAAAATGTCAGCTGTGCACACAAAATATCACAACATGTAATCAGTGGATTGCCATGATATTTAGCAAGTTCATTCATACTCCCCAAAGGAAGATTCCTCTTGATTGTGGTGAATCTATAACCTTTCCTGTCGTGCCACTCCCAGGCTAACCATTTGACTTGTACACAACATTTCCCTAACTGTAACAGACAGACGTCAAAGTAATTTACTGAGCATACTCATGCTTCCCAGGGAATGAATCCTATCAATTTTAGGGTCACAATCACCTTTCGTCTAGTGCCACCCTCAGGCCAAAATGTCAAATTCAATATCTCACAACCTGCTGGGAGGATTGTCCTAACATTTGATGGGCACAGTCATGCTCCCCAGAGGATGAACCCTGTCAATTGTAGTGACCTCATGGCCTTTCCTGTAGAGCCACCCATAGGCAAAAATGCACAAACCACATTCTCGTGCTACTTGCATCCGACATGCACTTAGCCAGCGGGGGAATCAGCAATCAAATGTTTTTACTGTGTACTTTGTGCATGTAGTGTTGTTCTTGAAATTGTTTCTTGAACTTAGATCTCTCCACTGGGTCAGTGCAAAGTGTTTTTAATGTTTTAGGATTTTTCAATGTTGATGTCTATTTTCTGTTCTAACTGTCCCACGCTGCAAAACCAATTGCCCATCTGGTATAAATAAAGTTGAACCTTGAACTTGTAATTCTATTGTGCTGTTATAATGAAATAATGGCACCTACACACAAAAAGTTGTATTGCAAAGTCAAATGTGATTATCTTCGTTCTCTTGGGCCTGTCGAGTCAAGGGCTCCACTCCAGCAAGAGCAAATTGCCCTCCGTGTCCAGTGGGAGCTTTCTTTGTAATTGGTCCAGGGATCAGAAATGGAGAGCACAAATCATTATTTCTACTTCACAAATGGTGTTTTCTTTTTCCCTCCAGTTTGTCCGAAGGCCTCAGAACCACCAAGATAAAAGCTGTTGTTTATCTTGGCGTCTTTTCAAGCAACGGTCTTTGATCAATTACCATGACATTTCATCTCCTCCTTCCCAGTCCTTAAAATTCCAAATTCCTGCGTTCGGAGTTGATTTTTAAAGAATGTGGCGACTCCATTCACTGAAGCCGAGCTGGCTCCACTAATTAGTCAAACCCAGTAATGGCCGGAATCCCTGTTAGACAAAGCAGCCAAATACCTGATGGCTACCAATCATGTTCTCTCCTTCATGGGAAAAACTGTCCACATTTTATTATGCCGACTGTCATGTCCCCAATTAAGAGGGTCGATTGAGGGAAGATTGCTCCATGGCAGATTGCTTTTAGATTAATTATGGGGCATACTTCCATTGACTACAGGCAATGCTTGATTTTTTTTCTTCATGTTCCTTCAAATGAGTCTGTATTTTCTTACCAGTGACAAGGACCATAATACTGTATGTTCACAGATGGAGTCAAAAGGATGAGTTCTTTGCTCACCATTCACAAAGTGACCCCAAGAGTAAATTCACTGGTGCATTTTTGTTTTAAGAAAATATCACATATGGTTCGAAAAAGGCATAATAGCACAATTGATTTTTGTATAAGGTCAGAGCTGAATTGGTGTGAAAAAGTGTGTGCTTTCCTCTTTTTCTTTATTTTTTTTGGGAACTCACTGCAAAGCTGGTCTTGCTTGGTGAGTTTAAAGTGATGATGAAGGATCCTGTGACAGAATCAATAAGAAGCTGTCTTTGCCTTGTTTAGTCAAGATTTAAATAGGTTGCTATGTGAGCCTGCAGGGTCTGCCTGTTGGAGCACTTTTACAGAGAAAAAAAAGTTGAGAGATTTTGAGTGTCTTTTGTGTTGTTGTATACTTTTATGTCTGTCTTGATGATGCTTCTTTTCTTGGCAGGTCTCTGTTTTCTTGCTTTCTTGGTTCTAACCTGGTTTAGTAAATCTAATGAAGAAAAAATAAAAATATCAGTGAAAAAATGTATAAGCTTTCCCCGATGAATGAGTCAAAATGCCCTTGTTTTACTGTATCTTTGCCCAGCAATGGTAAAAAGGCAATGTGACAACTGATATATTCTCCACATCAGGTAGCCATGTGCAGCAGGAGCCGCATGCACATGATGGGTTCTCATTTAATGGCACATTCCATAGAGTAATGTCTACCAATTAGAAATGCTGATGCAGCACTTTGATGGTTAGAGCGGCCTGTTGTATTCCAGTAGGGATGTCTTTTGATCATCACAACAAAAGACCAAGCGACTTGTATAACAGACCTACTCTCTCTCTCTCTCTCTCTCTCCCTCTCTCTCTCTGCGTGTGTGTCTCCCTCTCTCGCTCTGCCCCCCCTCTCTGTGTGTGTATGTGTGTGTGTATACACTTATATTTTAGACTTTAAACTAGGACTACAATTTTGCAATTTTCTTAACAACATGTAAACTATACCTGAACAATATTCTATGGGAATAGATAAGATTAATTATATTCTATAGGAATATAGTAATGAATCATAAAACAGTGTGATAAGGTCACAATAAACTCAGTGAAACATTATAGCTTTTGGTTAGAGTAAAATCGTAAAGTTGTTTGTATATTAGTAAAATATTACTGCAAAAATAATATAAAAGTTTTGAGTTTCATGGATTGTTAACAGTTTCAGGAGGAAATATAAAATGAGTTTTGTTGCCAATAAGAATGAATAAATCAATGACAATAGAAGTGTAATATTGAGAGCAAAAGTAGGCTCATCAGGACAAAATCATAGCAAAATACCCAGAATTAACAAATTATCGAGTATCACAGACAACTATCAGTCCCTTTGGAAGTATACTGATTTTTCATAATTTTTTCGTCGGAGTGTGAGTGTATGTAATTAAGAGAGAGAGAGAGAGAGAGAGAGAGAGAGAGAGAGAGAGAGAGAGAGAGAGAGAGAGAGAGAGAGAGAGAGAGAGACTGCATGGATGCATGCGTGCCGTGCGTGCTCGTGAGTGTCGCTATTTTCCCCCCTGCTCGGTTTGGGATTTGCTGGTCGGTGACATGCCTCCCTCCGCCTGGCTCCTTATAGCGCCGTGGAGGCAGGAATCCCGGCCGAGTGGTACGGACGTCGCCGACGGAGACCGCAAACACGGAGCATTCCCCTTTAAACACGGTCTTATGACTACGGGCTCCCTCAATAAGCGAAGAGAGGAGCGCCGACAGAGTGACAGGAGGCAGACAGAGAGAGAGATAGGAGCCGGCACATCACCTCTGGAGAAACTTTCATGGTGCAAATCTGAGAGAACAGCTGGGATTAAACGGATACTGCCTCACCTGTCTGCAAGGTACATTTTATCATTAGCGCCTGAAGTGATGCACAGAAAAGTCATTATAACGTCCTTACAATATTTCTAGGGATTTGTGTCTGTGGTACACACTTTGTGAGTTTTCTGTGACTTTATGCGACTTCAAATTAATTTTCATCACCTATGGTATCACTTTTTTTTTTTTATAAAGCACTTTTGCTGTAATAATTATCGTATGCTTCCCTGATTTTAATACTTTTTCAATTGTTATTTTATGTTTGATCTATTTGTGTGTTTATGACAGATGATGCAAAGCTACCTAATTACTAAGAGATTGGCTTCACTGATAGTAATCTCCTATTCTAAATTAATCTTTAGGACGTATTAACAGCTGTCCAAGTGTGACATACAGAAATAAATGCGTAATTATCTACACATGACTGCGTGTTTTCACAAATGAATCACAATCTAATTGATTATGTCCCCTTTGCCGTAAAATTGAAGAAATGTGTTTATTCATCCTGAGAAGTCTTTGAATGTTGAAGGTAATACATCTCTACATTTTTTTATTTTTTTCATCTCACAGGGATTTCTTATTTGGATCACTACACCACCACTGGCCATTTGACCTATCCGCAGCACTGTGGCCATGTGTCGCCTGCCAGTGGCGTCACTCTTCATTTGCTTCTGGTTGGTGGAGAGAAGCCACTGCGATGGAAGTCTTCAAGACAGCATGGGAGAGCTGCACTCCAGGTTTGCCGTCAGTCTCTACCAAACGCTCATAGAGACAGAGAACAACTCCAACCTGATCATGTCGCCGGTGAGCGTCTCCCTGTCCTTGGGGCTGCTGCAGCTTGGTGCCAGGGGAAATACACTGGCTCAGCTGGAGGGAGCGCTTGGATACAATGCCAATGGTAGGACACCAGTCACATTTTTGGATGTAGAAGTCAAAGGGCAAAGCGTTTCATCATGGAACACCCTTGGAAATTGTGTGATTGCACTCAAAATGAAAAAAAAAATGTGTTCAGGTAGGGTTTGGTTATCCTTAATGCTTGTTGTGGCCTGGCTGTGGCCGGCAGTCCACATGGGTCCAGGATTCCTTCAGTGCTGTGCTGTTGGTACCAGGTGGTGTGGAGTGGTGCTGCTATTGGCCATGCAGCCCAGGGCAGAGCACAGTGGTGTCTGGAGCCATAATACCTGCCTCTGCACCAACTCTAATCTCATTAACCATTCCCAGGGCAAGGCCCAGGGACTTTGGGGTCGAGAGGTCAATGTGTTACATTCTAAACATGAAAATAAACAGGAATATAAGGGTGTGAAGGTGTACGTTGGAGTTGGTGTTGCTGTAACCCCATGAAAAACTTTTAGATTGTGATGTCCCTGGAATTCAATTTAATGATGCAGATCTGTAGAGTAGCATGTTGTCATGGCTGTGGTCTCCAAATCAATTCCAGAAAGAGAAAATAGGTTGTAGTAAGGATAATTTTACACTAGCCTGACCTGGATATTATAAATCATGCATTTGCAAGTTAGAAAAACTCCTGGTGTCAGTTACAGACATCCTGTGTGATATGTCATGGAGTGCAATGGTTGGAGGGAAAGCAAAGATGCCATCTCTCAGTAGAAATCACTGTGGGGTGAATGCTTGTGGAAAATGCTGAATTGCTCCTCAGAATTATTGTGCGCTCACGTAGAAATTCTGCAGCCATCATGCCAAGAATATGAGTCTGATTTCTATTTGGAGCTAAACAGATGATAATATCCCTGTGGTACACAGCGCCCACCGGGCTGAGAGAATGTGTTAAGTAGTGTTCAAATCAAGTCAAACAGGCATTTGTTTGTGCATAGTCCTGCAGGAACGTGGTGTGCATTCATTTTCCTTGCCTCATTCTGTAGAAAATCACAGGGGTTGATTGTAAAGCAGCGGAACAGGCTACAAGCTGTCAAATTGAGTTCCAGTCTCCTTTAAAGTAATAAGTCTTTTGTTGTAGGGATTGCAAGGCATTTTCCTCCATCAAAGATTTGAACCTAGCCTGATTGTTTTGTATTTCAGTAACAGTGCTGAATCTCCAGTGCTGATGTTAAAAAAGGTTGATAGATACTAGGACTGCTATTGAAAAAGATCATGTTTTCATCTTCAGGCTAGAGACTCTCAGTTGTTCCATAGACCTTTGGAGATAAAACAGTTCTTGTGCATACATATACTTTAGTAACTTATTTGGATAGATATACAAAAATGTTAAAATTAAACCCTCTGCTTTTCTGTATTAATCTCAAAAAGGTCCTACATTTCTTAGTGCATCACCTCTGCATTGTACTGTCTTTTCCTGTTTTGCAGATGTGCAGGTACAGGACTTCCTGTTGCATTCACAGAGCGATGTGGGCAACGCCAGTCAAGGAATGTGGCTGCAGCAGGCCTGTGCCTTATTCATCCAGAGTGGCGTCCAACTCCTCACAGAGTTTACACAGCATGCAGCAGCCTGGGCCAATACCAGTCTGGTCCGTGCCAACTTCAGCCAACCCAACCACACTCGGAGTCAGCTGGAGCGATGGGGACACAATCATGGCAGTGGTAAGGAGTACAGCTCTGGAAAACATTTAATTCGTCTAACTGCAGTCCTTAGAGGTTTGAAGACTTCATTGTTTTCTGTGTCTGTAAGATTACATGGTACCGATTACATTTGTCTCTGCATATCTACAGGCTGTACTTGGCACTTTTTGTTTTGTTTGGTGCCAGTAAAACCCCCTTCATTCCTCTCGGGTGTATTTACAAATGGTTTTTCGCTGTTCATTACCTCTTACCACTTCTCAGAAACTACTCGCAGAACTCTTGACCTTTATGCTAATCTTTGACCTCCCCCTTGTTCACTCCCAGATGAGACATGGCCTCTCCAGGCAGGAAGCAGCAGTGGGGAGCTCTCAGGCTCAGGTGAAGCCCAGGCAGAGGCCTTGTTTTGGGGCCACCGGCTGCAGATGGCCCTGATCAACACAGTGGCCTTCCGGGGTGTCTGGCAGAAACAGTTCCTCTTTACCAACACCCAGAACCTGCCCTTCACCCTCTCCGATGGAAGTGCCATCAAGGTGCCCATGATGTACCAGGCTACAGAGGTCAACTTTGGTAAGAGACATCAACAATCCGTCATGAAGGAAAAAGTTTAGCTATAGTCCAATTTCTAAAACTAAATAAAGATTCTATCACAAAAGTCAATGTCATGTAATATTGTAGCTTCATGAACAAAAAACAATTATCCTAAAATTAAATAAAATTAATTACTTTGATTCAGATGGAACAATAGTTCTAGAAACATGTCCTTTTAACTTGTTATCCTCTTTGGCAGGTCAGTTCAGGACAGCATCAGAGCAGCGCTACACGCTGTTGGAGTTGCCTTACCTGGGACGCTCCCTTAGCCTCCTGGTGATCCTGCCCAGTGACCGGAAGACTCCACTGTCCTCCCTGGAGTCCCAGCTCACCCCACGCCAACTGGCCTCCTGGGACACTGGTCTCCGCAGAACCAAGATGGACATTTTTCTACCCAGGTGAAGACCATACACAGGGTTACAATAATGTGTCAGGTGATATTTTACAAGGTGTGACACCAAGCATAGAAATCACAGGTCTTGAATTTTTATGGTCTGTGTTTTTCAACATGGAAGGATGATGGCATATTAACTCTTGTCTCTTCTTTCACAGGTTCAGAATGCAGAGCAAGTTCAACCTGAGGTCGGTGCTACCGTCCATGGGCATCAGTGATGCCTTTAACCCCACAGCAGCTGACTTCTCTGGCATATCAGGTAAATTCCTAATGTACAAATTAAAAGTATTTGTAGGATTTGTAGTTTTATTTTGTAGTATATTTACAGGGTAATTAAACACCAAACTCAATCTCAATCTCAATCTCGATCTCTATAGAAGCTGATGCCACTTGGCACCAAAGACCAGACAATAGCAGATTTCAGTGACATGGTTTAATGGGAATTTCAGTAGCATTCTTTTTGGTAAAACGCAAAAGAACACCTCCTGTACGCCTGAGTCGTCTTTATGCAGGTGTGTAGGAGCAAAAATAGATGACATGAAGAAAGGAGGTGGTCCTGCACACTGCTGTAACTTGCAAAACTTCCATATTTAAGAGAAGAAATGTGATGTTGCGATATCATGCCTGACCAAGGTACCTTGCAGAAATGTTGCTTTTCTTATGTTAAAATCTGGACATTTTTCATGTTACAGCAGTGTGCAGGACTAGCTCCTTTCCTCATAGTAGCATGTTCTCCTGTTACTCCTTTATCACTTTATTGTGCATTGCTTTCAATGTACTGCAGGCTATAAATGACATAGTGTACCATATACTGCCACTGTCAGACTGGGACAATCATAGCACTGCTGACAGCTACGGATGTTATGTTTCTCCCTGCAGTGGAGGAGGGTCTTTATGTGTCTGATGCCTTCCATGAAGCAAGGATAGAAGTCACAGAAGATGGGACAAAAGCAGCTGCTGCTACAGGTGAGGAATACACTGCATAAAAAGGAGTAATTTACCTGTATAACATGTTGGTACACAGAACAATTACAAAAATGTCAAGTTTATGCCACATTTCTGAATGAAATGTCTCTCCCTTGCAGCTATGGTGCTACTGAAACGATCGCGGGCTCCTGTTTTCAAGGCTGACAGGCCATTCTTGTTTCTTTTGCGACAAATCAACACAGGTATTTGTTTCACACAGTAGATACCTCAAACAATTTCAGGCTGTAGTTTGTTGTGAGTGCTGTTGAAAGCAAATCATAATTTTGTGTGGCTTAAGCGTTTGTGGTTTCTGTTTCAGGTTCGATCTTGTTCATGGGACGAGTGATGAATCCTGCTGACCAAGCACCCTAGGATCCAAGACTCTTACACCCCAACACCTCACACACACACCTACCCCTATCCCCATTTCTCTACCGATATTTATTCTGGACCAACAGGAGGGTCCACAGATACTTCAGGAAGAGGGACAATATTTTTGTATATATCTGTAAATAAAATTTTAATACATGTGCTGTTTTTACAAACGAGGTGTTTTGGTCATTTTTTTCCCTGACTGATGATGAAAGCTGTGAGGCTCAAAAAGGTTTTTTTCTCCTACACTGAGCAAAGTTTGCAAAGACAAATGAAAGAAAAATCCAAACATTCACATCTTTACAGAACAATGCAACACTTTATTTACATGGCCCTTCACAGTGTAAAATAGAAACTTTATTCATGGAAATACTTACAAAAAGGCCATTTCCACTGAACATTCTCTTTAAATAGTACTCTAGGGTTATTTACATCTTTACAGTGTATTCAAAATACTCTCTTTTGGTAGCGGCCTCTTCACAAACAAAGACAAGTATGGCAGATTTTGGTCCCTGTCCAAGGAGGGAGGGAACGGAAGAGGGCTGCCCCCTGAATCACAAATCAACCCTTGCTCTCGACCTTACTCAAATCATTTGTGTAGATTTGAGAAGAATTAATAAGCTCAACCAATGTAGTGATTGCTTAAATTTTTTCTGTAAAAAGGTAGCTTGGTTTTTTTTTTTCTTCTAAAAATTACATTAAATAAGCATTCTCAAATTTACACAAGTGCATTCATGGTAAGCGACAAGGAGTTGGTTTGAAATTCATAGTGGAAAAACGGAGTTAGGGGTGTGTTAAATATTTGGCAGCTACCAGCACATAGGACAAGCTGGCATCCAAGACCTCAGTCCATCAACACTCCAGGGGAGAACGGTTTGCCATTGCATATCAACTGTTTTAGATTTAAAATAAAGATAAAAGTATGGGGTAAAAGTAGTGCCAATGTTATTGCTAACTGTGATGCATTAGTGTCAGTTCCTGAGCTATTGTCCCTGTACTTAAACATTTGTTCAAACGTGTCTCATCATTCAAAAGAACATCCATTTTAACTTTGAGTCTTGCTGAAAACCTGTATTGCTAAAGACCAGTCACAAAAGACGACTTAATGATAACCGTGTCCAGATATGATAGGAATCATGGAACTTTTTCCCCCACCAGAGGGCACAAAAATTATGCACTTTGTGTTACATGGCAAATTAATTTTTTCTTTTACTGTTGAGTAATCCTCAGCCAGGTAGGAGCCAATAAGTCAACAAACTGAAGAGCTGAGACAAGCTGTGCCCATTTGTGGACACAGCAGTGGAGTGCTTTGCTATTAGTGGAGTGGTAAAAGAGGTAACCCAATTTCATTAGCCAAACAAAATAAGGACACTAAAAAGTGCATCAAGACTACCAACTTTCCACAAAACAAAATTCAAAGAAAGTAATTTTAGACGAAGCATAAAGGGAAAAGTGAAGTGTGTGAATGAAGAGGCATGAGGAAAAAAACAAAATATTTCATGAATAACACTTCACAACATCACTGGATCGTACTTTGACCCTGAGTTTTTTTGAAAACCCACACACAACCTGAACGCCTTCACAATATCGGTCCGTCATACCATCACAGATAAGGACATGACTAAACATCACATCCAGGTACAGGCTGTGATCTATTCCATTCCAGAAAAGTCCTGCACGCCCTCTTTTACTCCACTTCTCTGATCAAGGACTTTTTCAGTGCTTGTCCTAGTTTGCTCCTTAACACTTGGCCAAACAAAACCGTATCAGAGAAAGAAAAGATCAAAAGGTCCGTGCAGGACAGTTTCAAGGAATGGAATGCAACCATACACAAATGTACGGGCCAACAATTTCATTGCATATGCCAGCGTACGCGCTTACAAATACTTGCGGCAATTTTCACCTGCAGCAAAAAAAATGACCTTTAACTCCCCCTTATGTATATCTGAAGAATGCACTAGCGTCATCGAGGGTCAACCAATTCAGCAAGCACTGATATCCGGACTAAGAGACTGAAGGTCCACTGGAGGAAGTGATGGGTTGAGAGCTTTGATGCGGTCTTGTCTTGTCTCCGCTGGGCCTGGTAGGAAGGGGACAGAGGGCAGAGGGATGGAGGGTTGTCGGGTACATAAAAGTTCAGTTCTGTCTGGGAATGAGCCCGTCTCAGAGCGAGTCCAGGTGGTTCATGTTATTGGATCTGTTGTGGATCTCTTCTAGAAAGTTCTCCAGCTGCTCGATGAGAACGCGCTTCTTGAACCTGTGCAGGAAACAAGCGATAAAAGCATGTTGATGTACAGTTGTGCTGAGGGGGGAAAAACAAAAGATGCTGGGGAAAACTACTAAAATATTGACGGAGTCGACTGAAAAGCTGACAGGACTCTTTTTCAGACATATTGACGATTCCACAAAGCAGGATTAGAAAGACTGATAGCTGAGGAAAACATTATGGTTCATCCAGGTGCTGCCAATTTGAATCTGTAAAACAAAACAATGACTGCTAATAATAAACAAATTTTCAGAATTCCCCTTTTAATGTTACCTAGCTAGCTAATTCTGCTTTGTGGAATCAGTTGTGTTTTCATGACTGTATTTGAATCACTAGTTTTTAAAAGATGATAATAATGATCACAACCTTTTGATACAGAATTGCTCTTTATGATTGGGATGTTCTGAAGGGAAGATTTATGCTAAAATGGTTGGACCAACATGTGAAACACAAGTGATTCATTTCAAAGCCACATCTCCAAATGGCATTCTTCAAATCTTATTTGACAGCAGAGTAAAAAATGGTTCAGCTAATACAGATACACCACAGAAGGGTTGAGCTCAGCACCTGGCTGCCTCTTTGATGATGTTCTGGAGGAAGATGAGCCGGGTGTCCAGATTGCCCTGGATCTGCTTCAGGAAATGGAAGATCTTCTCATAGTCTGTGCAAACAAGAGAGGGATGAAGGAGAGGGTGGATTAATACACACAACTGCTCCATCTAACTTCCAGCTCCTTTTCAAGGCAAGAGCAAAAAAAAAAACAAAAAACAGAGGCACAACTAAAGGCTAGAATAACTGAGTCGGACAGCTACCACAGCTATAACAGAACAGAATTACAGTAAAGCTTTACTCTATTACTCTGAACAATAAAAACAGACTTTTCACTTAGCCTCTAAGCTTGAGAACTAGCAACATCAGTGCAAGCTGCTATAACTGCACACCAGTCTGCTCTCAGCGTGGACATCAATGAAAAAGTCATGAGATATGGCCTTCAGTTGGAGATGCCCTCTGTTAAAACCATGCAGGGATTATTTGAACCAAAATAAGGCAACGCTTTAAGTATTGATTAAATCCACAGCCAAAAGTGGACATCTGTTTTTGCAGACAAGAATCTGGTCCTGTTTGTTGCTACTGACTTCCACGTCTTCTAAACATTTCTGTTTTCAGCTACGTACGTCTGCCGGGTTTCCTGATCTCCTTGGTGATGAGCGCCCTCAGCTGGTTGTTGATCTCCAGAGTCTCGCTGTAGATCTTCTTCTTCAGAGACACGGGCGACAGGTAGCGCGGCGGCCGGTCCTCCGGCGACACCCTCTCCGCCCCTCCCTCGCTGCACGGCGGCAGCTCGCCGTCCCGCGGTTGGCCGTTCTCCTCCTCGTCCCTGTGCTGGTGGTCCTGGGGGTCCACGGCCATGTGGTTCTCCTGGTGGTCCAGGAGCCCTGAGGGGTGACCTGGCTCTGAGTCAGAGGTCTGATCTGGGCTGTAGTGGTTCTGATTCAGGTGGTTGATGATTAAGTCTGGTTCTGGTGCTCCATCGCTATCCAAATCTGCAGGGTCATAAAAATACATCAAAATAAAATGAATTAAAAACATAAAATAAGTGGAATTTGGTTTCCTTTTTAGACATTCAGAGTGCATCAGCTTCAATTCCAAGATCACCAAATATGACAAGCAACCCAAATTAAATGCTTAACTACAATAATCATGACCACAAAACGATGTTGTAAAACTTAAATGCAAGAACTAGATATTTTTCTGCACAATATACATGAGAGCTCAACATTTGCAACAGCAACTGGTCTATCTATGCTGAAAGACAAGATTACAAGTATGTGCACAGATTTTAGTACATAGGTGTGTGTGCCACAGTGTCATTCTCACCAGATGTCGGTCGAGGGCTGGCAGGGGGGCTGACCGGGGGAATGTAGGCCCGTCCCAGGCGCAGCAGAGGGGACATGCAGCGGCGTCTCTTGGGCCCCCCACCCTGCATGTTGTTGCTGTCCCCTGGTCTCTTGCCCTTGTTCTGGGGTCCGGTCACAAACTCGTCTGCCTCGTCAATCATCATGCCCTGGGAGAGGAGAACGACAAGGCAAATTATGACACCGTATAAAAGGTATCTAACGCATCTGTCAGTGCTACTGGTGCACAATGGACCGAGGCAGTTCTTTCTTTGGCTGCAAACACACTGCATAACACACTGTGCCTGAACACAGTTACAGAATGCTGCATGAATATATGAATGAGACCATTTTAAAGTTTGAACATTTTTACGAACTGGATTGTCTATATTTCAGCAGTAATGAATGATGAACTATAGGGAAGGTTTCTCCCCAAAATGGATACGGATTAAGAGCTCACATGTGTGGAGCAATGTGATTTATGGTCCAGAGTCTCGTCTTACACTGATAAATACTCACAATGGCAGCCGACCAAACTAACCTTTTGACAAGCCAGGAGAATTTCCACGTTCGTCTATAAATATCTTGGTCAGGGTGTCTACATGCACCAGCAAGTTAAATTTAAGACTTAAGACTTTTTGATGCCACCGTTTAATTAAATTTAAGGCCAATTTTGCAGTAAAAATAAACATCAAATTTGGAATTATAGGCGTACTCCTCTGTGTAAATACATATATTGTCAATTCAAAATATAAGTACGGCAAAATAACAACTGGTTGAGTTAAGGAACATTTGTCAAAATGCGGTCATTAATGTGAAAAAAATACATTTGTCCTTAATCATGTTAATCACTGCAACTGTTTTATAGCCAGAGTCTGAAATGAATATTTACATTCAATATTCTATTAGTAAATGTGAATTTAAGACATTTTAACCCTGTTGATGTGTCTGTATGAAGGGCGAGGTGAAAAAAGACAGTTAGATTTACCTTCTTGTCGAGTTTGAAGGGGTTGCCAAATGTGTGCAGGCGTTTGGGCTGCTCAGGATCCGCGTCTCGGAGAGGCTGGGGAGCAGCTTTGAGAAAGTCCTGGTAGTTGCCCATTTGGGCTATTGGCACGCTGTGGAGCTGGTCTGGACGGGAGAGAGGGAACACACCAAGGAGGAGAAGATTTATACCACTTCAGTCATAAGAACCTCAGGAAATGGAATCTTACTTCTCTGATTTTATGTATATTCTGTTATCGCACGATGATGTTGTGGGACATAATGTGGGGAAGGAGCATTTAAAAGTGCAAGACGATGGTTAATCTATTAAAGAAACAGTTTTATTTGATGGGATGGGGGGTGGGACGAATTGCTCAAAAATTTGTGGTTTCATTGGTTGAAATTGTGCAGCATGAGGTCACCACTAAAGATCCACTGTTTTCCAGGAAGAAAAAGTAATGGAAGTGAGTTTTAATGGTTTACAGCTGAACATTTTACATTTTCCAAAAGCTGGGTCTGCATGCATGCACACACACACACAGCAACACACAGTGTCCTACCTGGGTCCTGTCCTCTAAGTGTACAGACGCTGGTGTTAATCAGGTTCCTCCTCATGCGGCTGAGCTGGTCCAGCAGGTGGCTGCGGGGGATGTCGTAGGGATTCCTCAAACTTTGCGGCTTCAGGCTCTGAGGAGGCGAGGAGGGAGGGAGACAATATAAATTTCAGTCATACCCAAGATGCTCCAAGTGGTGAGTGATGCGAATTGAAGTTTGGTTTCCCTTCAGGCTGGGCAAGGCAGTCAATTTATGGTGAAATACTGTTGCACTTTCCGCCATAACAGCAGGCTGAGTACAGCCTGAAAGAGCTGACCGTTTTTTTTTTTAAATGTCACAGCCCACAAGCACCTTTGAAATACGCGACATGAAAACATCTCAGTAAACACCTTCATACAGCAGTGCCAGCAGCCTAAAGGTTAGATAAGTGTGTTTGTGACTGGAAGGTCGCTGAGCGGAAAGCCAGGATAGCCTGGGAAATCAACCGGGTCACAAACTGAGTGAATAACTTTCCCCTCACTCAGCAACTATTGTGGAGAGAGTTGAGCAACACACTGGTCTTAAGCAAGACATCCACCTCCCAGTTGCTCCAGTAAAACCTGCTCAGTGCACAAACTTAAAGGCACTATGAATGTGCACAATGGTATGAATGAAGCTGGGCGTTGGTGACTAAAGGCGTGCACGCTCAGCACCCCTATGGATTAAAAAAAGATTAAATTAAAACAACAGCCCAGCCCTACCTTGTTGAGCAGCGCCAGGTGAAAGCCTTGGAACTCCTTGGGGTTGAGCTCCATGGGCAGAGCCGGCGCCTCTCCTGTGATGCTCTGCAGCAGCTGGGTGAAGTCCCGGCGCTGGGCCAGGGATATTCCGCCCCCACCCCGCCATCGCACCTTGATGCCCGCCTCCGGTGGCAGCTTCTTACCGATTGAGGCGATCAAACGGTCGTACTCGATTTTTGACTGGAGGTATGAACAAATTAGGTGTCAGACTGTGTGGATCCCGGATGCAGTTTAATGCATTCAGGTACATTGAATATCTGACTTCATGTAACACAGTTACTGCTGGGTGTTATGGGGGAAATCTGTATCAAAAACTGATTTTTTTCGATATCGATATACATCATGATACTTCTCATGTGCCCAAAATCACAAATTAATGTGCAGCCCATTCAACTGAATGGTAATGTTAGATGTGCTTAACAACTAATTGTGTCAGTTTTGAAATTAAAACATGCTCAGTATCCTCAGTTTAGACACAACATCCCCAAATCACCACAATATGATTCTACTGAAAGATAAGCCACTATAATATTGAATTATCACCCAGCTGTAAACTCAGACATGCCACAAAGAACAAATATGCACACATATATAAGTAATAGATTTAGTGTTTTGTGTCCACAGGTAAACAAAAACACAGCCCAACCTGTTGGCTAAGCTTCTTGAGGTAGGAGACCACGCTGTAGCTCAGGCCGTACTCCATGTTGTCAGCCAGGAGGTTCGGCGCTCCCATGATCCTCAGAGCCTTCCTCAGGGACTACAGAAAACACAGTAATCCATCGAATGTAAATCCTCTACATTTCTGATAAGTTAACGTTATTACAATAACAGATAAAACTAGACTGAATGGTAATTTTAACTCAACTGACCCCAATGTAATATGGAGGCATGGTCTTCAGGTAGTTCTCAAACGACTGGCGCCATTTGATGGTTGGCTTGAACTTGTGCACTTTGATTAAATCGTCTGCAATGAACAAATGTAGAAAATGATGTGACTCATCCACAGTTATCAGCCTTCACAAAACAAATGAATGTGCAGCAGGATTTCCTTTACAAACTTTGTCAGCCAAGACATCAGTGCTGTGTTAAGGCTCTTTGCTGCAGAACCGTGCCTATTGACACCGATTTCTGAAAATAACATTTCCCAACACAATAACCGCCCACTTCAGTGTGCACATGTGCACAAAGACAAGCACAAACACAAGCATGCATGCATACACACACACAGACACACACACACACACACACACACATACATACACATCCCTGCTTGCACCTATTGTGCGACTGGTAGCATCACAATCTGTTAATGGCTACGCTCGCCTTATTTATGTTTGGATAACGTAGAATGTCAAGTACCAAGCTAGATATCTTTTGGAGAGGTTGATCTCATTGTGCATTTAATAAACACAAAGACGCTAAAGCCTCCCTCAGGACAATAATCAAAAATATAAACAGCTATCAGGATTGTTTCATTTTCACGCAGTCTGGTGTGTCAGTAAATTAACAGTCATCTTCTTCCCTGCGGATCACATCTTTTAAAGCTTGTCCTTAACCTGAATCATCATGAAGATACTTAGTCACCAATACATTCCACATATTTTCATAGCTCATATCAATCCTTGAATTTAAAAGTGCAAAGGAGCCTGGAGGAATCTCACAATGCAAATCAAAGAGCATAATGTGATGCAGAACTTACAAATCACTGGTGCAAAGACTCTATTGTACTTCACTATAAATGAGAATTGCTCTGAATTATGGGAGATCACCAGGAGTAATGGCATCAAAAAAAAGGAGTTATGGGAGAGAGTTATAGAAGGCAGAAGAATCCAAAATAATGACAGGGCTTCACGTTCATCAGTCTTACCCAGAAGTGGCAGCAGCACAGGGTAGTTGTAGGGCATGACAAACAGGTTGACACAGTTGAGCGCTGTGCTGGCCTTCAGGTAGCCAAAGGGCTGGCCCAAGTCGCTGTACTTGGCACTGTTACATACAAACACCTGCAAGGAAACGTTAGTCAGTCATTAATGTCAGAAAAATCCCAAACATCTGCCAGCTTCACTAAGATCACTGAGATGCTACGATCTGCTTCTTTTTCTCCGTTCATATCCTGATAAAAATAAAAGTTTTTTTTTGGCTGCTGGTCAGACATATGAAGCAATTTGCAGACATCACTTTGGGTTCTGCTAATTTCCCATGAGCATTTGTCATTATTTTTGACTCCTTATACACTAAATGGGTAGCTGATTAATTTTTAAAATAACTGACTGATTGATAATTGATAACAGATCGATTGACAATGAAAATCATCATCGGTTGCAGCCCTAACTAGTATCACTTTTTGAATGTTGACACTTCGGCATCACATACCGGTCTGATCCATTACAAGTGTAGACTTGAACCATCAGTTTGACATCACTGGACAAAATAACTGAAATAAAATCTATTTTCCCACCGTTTGAAAAAAAGCTTTTGTGGGCTAGAAATGGGCAAAATCAAGACAGTTTCTATTTTTCACATGCTACTCAGGGCTTTTGCTGTTGCATTTTAGTCCTGGGTAAAAGCTCTGATATGATACTCCACTTTACCGATATAAACACTGGTATCATATCTGTGAACCCCTAAAAGAAACCTGCACATGCTCCATCAGTGGTTTATTTAGAAACCAAATTAACCTTTGTCAGGCACGCACTCAAATCAGCCAAGTAGCTCACAGCTCATTGACACCTTGTTGTGTATTTGCTGTAGTAATAAAGTGTGAAAGAGTGTGTGTTTCCATTCCTGCGTGTCGGTCGGTGTGTGTCTTTGTGTGGGTGTAATGCTGCCCTACCTGCCAGCAGGTGTGAGGCGACTTCCTCTCCAAAATGTACTGGGTGAGAGGCGACGGCTCCAGCTCGTATTTGTCGAAGGGCACCTTGTCGATCACCATGGGCTCGGCGTCCAGACAGGAGAACCGTACGTGGGGGTGAGCTGAGCGGGGAGGCTGGGGAGGGGGATAACTTTTGTTATGGTGACAGCGTTGAAGCAAATACACAGAAACCTTTTTATTGTCTGGCTCTTATTTCTTTATCTATTCTATCATATATGGACACTCTGGGACACACAAATATTTGTTGGACCAATTTATTGGTTCAGTGATACATCAGACCAATATCTGCCATTTTTTTATTTATTTTCTAGCTCTTTTTTAAAGGATTTCTCATATTGTTTGATGGTGTCTCTTCTCACATTTTTATTTTGCATTTGCAGTACTGGCTTCCAAAAACAGTGATTTACTCTAGTAATGGTTTTCTTGTTTACTTTTTGCACAGCAATTTTCAAACTTAAAGACACCGAATAGCTCTCGATTAAATAGCTCTGGAGCTAATATTTTGGTTGACCCCTAATTTGTTACACGTATTGTCTAGACTTTTGCTCATTACCATTAGCTGCTTGTTATATTTGAATTGGGGAATTTAAGTTTATTCTGCTGATGTACTCGTTGTAGATCCGGGCTAATGGCATCAACAAAATAACGTGGTCAAACTGTCTGAGCATTTTCTTGTGATTCATTTGTGTTGGTGGTTTCATACCAGTGTGGGTGAGTTCTGGTCTGGCCAGAAGGCCTCGGGGATGGGCCAGTGTCCTATGGGCACACCGGTTTTGGGGTTAGGCCGTACGTAGATGAGCTTGTGACAGCAGTGCCAGGGCTGGGGACCGGACTTCACCGCCTCAGCTGGAGCATCTGGACAGGCAGAGCCGAGTAAGACTGATTTCAAAGCTTAAACATCAGCAGTTAAAGAAAAGAAGTTGTTTGTGAGATATTTAATAACTGGGTGGTAACAAAAGTCAAATACCAAACCATATCATACTTCTTACAGAAACATTCTTGATATGCAGAGCTTCACATGAATTCAAATTTAACCAATTCTGTCATTTTGAAAATAAAATCAAATTAGTGTAACCAGGAGTGAGTTCAGCTGCTTTTGACAAATAGCAACAACTTGGAGTCAGTGTCACAATATGTAGGTGGGGATTTCAACAGCAGTATGCACTAGTTGTTTATGCACAGCAGCGAGGAAAAGCTCAGTGAGGATTAAAAAAAGTGTGAGTGGGAGAAAGCAAAGGGGTTCTCCACTAATCAAACAGAAACTGTGTTGCAGTGCGCCAGTTGCCGAAGGGCTTTTGAGAAATAAAGTCAGCAGTTAAGTCCTTTAAAACAGAAGAAAAATGGTATAGAGGTGTCTCTTACCCTCTAGTGGAGGGGGGTCAGGTCCCGTCTTCTCAAAGTTGATTACCACCCCGCTCTGAATCTTCTGCACCAGAGACTCCAGACACTGGTTCAACATCCGCTGAGAAAACACGCTGTAGGAGCGGCCTGCAACAAGGCACACAGACAGCTGCTGGGAGACCAGATAAAAACCACATCCCCTTCATCCACCTTGAAATTAGCATACATTTCCTATATGCCCGAGTCAAAGTGCATGTACTGATGTGCAGCAGCCTTAATGGAGATTAAGCATACCGCAGCGCCCGGCTGCAGGCACAATTTTAAGTGTGGTGCTATATTTTATGGGGTCAGTCCTTTAAACTTTATGGATGTTATGTCCATACAAACAGATACTTGCTGTACTGCATCAAATGTACTTCAGAAAGTGCTTAAACTTCTGCATCATATAAACAGTAACAGTTAGAAGAAACTGCCACATATGGAGTCTGTAAAATGTCAAATTTCCTGTCTATGACTAAAAATTTAAATTTCCATAATTTTCCTTGATCAAAATTTTAAAAACTTCAAATGTAGAGGCCTTATTTAACATCAATATAACATGAACAAAATAAATAGAAATAAACATCATATTTGTTGAGCAGCTAGATTTTAAAGATGCATCACACTCAAAAACTGCTTTTGGTCAGAAACTTTCCTCATGGCATCTTATTAGCGGGCAAAATATTCCAAGACTTAATTAAATTCCCTGACTTTCCAGAATTCCCCTGACTTGCACCCTGCACGGTGCACACCAGTACACAACATGCAGCAAGAGGACTGACTTCAGCCATCAGGCCATTTACTGCTTCACACTTCACCTCTAGTGACCTTGTAACGCACCCGTTCACTCACACACGTTTCAATAGCCTGTGGCTTTGTGTCCAGTCGGCCATCAGCAGTAATGGAACGGCAGCACATAGACTGCCTGTCATTGTCAATGGAGCTGTGTCATGTTCTGCATTCAGCACCACTGGCTGCTACAGAAAGCCTTGGTTGTCTCTCTCTATCTCTGTCTCTGTGTGGTTGTTTTAATCTTAACCTCACATCAGCACCGTTCTAGTCTATTCCTATTCCCAGATACATCCTGAGCCAGGCGCTGTGTGGACTGCGAGCAGGAGGGATAAAAGCCTACTTCTGACTGAGTGGATGCTCTTGAACACTGGTAGGTAGGCAGCCAGTGGTCGGCTTATTTTACAGCCTGGGGGCTGGAAATCATTAGCCTGGTTTTCACTACAGAGCCAAAAGTCTGAAGAGTGTGTGTGTGCTCGAATCCCCGACCAGCTTTTACCCATAATCAACAATTATTATGGAAGTGCCCATAACAAGGCTTTGAACCCTCAATCGCTTGAGCGTACTTGATTAAAACTAGAGGCTGTACTGGGCAGCTCCCACTGGCCAACAACATAAGGCTGTGGTTGTACTGGGTGTATCCCAGGTGTGAACACATGTTGAACTGTTGAGCATGGCAGTGCTGACAACAGAGCTTGTGGCTTTCCCTGGATAAAGAAAATCACAAACCGCTGGAAAAGGTACAAAAAAAACATTCCTATTATTCTTTTTCTTTATACTGACAATGATGATTCATCAGCTTGGCAATGGCATCCATTTAACAAACAGCTATTTTGATCTGGTGTTATAAATACTTTGAGCTTGCCCTGGCAAGTTCCACTCAGCTCTGCTGTGGAAAAAAGGCTTATGCTGCTCCAAAAATGGATGTCTACTACAGCATGTAAAGTTTTGTTCAAAATGATATAAACACCATTTGAATTAAGTGACATCTTCCCATAAATGATTGAAAATAAAACACAACATGGTGCTTTAAAAGGATGGCAGCTCACTTAAGTGCATGGCTGGAAAAAAAAAAAAGGTCCTCTGTGTTTTGGAGATCCTCAGTGATTCCAAAATGCATCCACTGTATTTAAGACACTCTCTACAAACACACACACATATACATCAACTTTACATTGCAACTGTGCATTCATTCAACCTTCCCCTGAATGCCTCTCCCCCCTCCTGTACCATTTTGTCCCCCACTAGCCTACCTCCAGTGACCTCACACATGGGGGTGATGGCCGAATCATCAGGCGGGACGCCCCCCAGGGGTTCAGGCTCCACTGAAGCGTGGCCCGGGATGCGCAGCACCAAGGCGAACAGGCGCTGGTCCCAGCGGAAGGGCTCCTTGGTCAGCTCGCTGCCGGGCAGGGGGGTGGTCAGAGGCAGGTGCAGCTGCAGGACGGAGAGGGGGAGACGACAGATGACTGAGTGTGTTTGACAGCACAATTTAGTTTTAGGTTGACTCATATATTAGTGTATGAGTCAGTGTAGTATGAACTATGTAAGAAGTGAGCAAACTAGAATGATCAATGATATCGGTGAAGGTGGTGCGTGGTTAAATTATAAAAGCTTCAGGAATGAATCATTTGCTATTTCCTATCAAGGGAAGTCATTAGGCAACTGGAAAGATTCTGCTCAGGGACAAATTTCACTTGATGACTATTGCAAATTAAAGAACCATAAAAAAGATTTCATGGCGATGCTGCATCTCACCAGCTCCCTTTTAAATACCAGGCATCTCTCTATTACAGTAGTCCTCAAAGACCTGACACCAATTTTCCCATAAAATCAAACTGGTTATATATTTAGATATTAGATGTTTTATAGACAGCCCGCATAGTGTAATGATCGCGTCTGGAGAGCTGCAATTGAAGTCAACCTTTCCCACTAAGTGGAGCCTGGTGACTGCCCACTCGCAACAGGCACCAGCTCTCCTCCAACCTGGAATTAGCACGCAAACCATGAATTAGACCACCTGCAAAATCACGGCTTTTGCTGTTTGTCATGTGTATTTGTGGTATGCGCCACCTATGCTTCTCAAGTTATAAAACTATATGATTGCAGTATATGGCTTAATAGCATCCTCAGGGTCACTGAGAAGCTGTCTGATATCTGTGCGGCTGGCAGAGGGAGAGGATGGGACAATTTACAGACTGACGTGTAGAGGCAGTGAGGATTTGCATGCAAAGTCCGATGTGGAGCTACTATTTCACTGGGAGTATAGTCCCTTGTAGACTAGCAGACTATTGCAGATTCAGCATGTTGGCAGCCATTACAAACGGCAACACTGGCTGCATGCTTTCCCAGCTCCTGTTGACTGATTGCACATCTTAACTTCCCTGCTTCACACCATTATGCCTCATGTGACTCAACAACTAAACCTGAGCATCACTATAATTTCACACTGTTTGAGTTGCGGGGGTATTTAAGCAAACAGTGAGAAATGACACTGAAGGTGGACAATCTGGTGAGATTTTTGACACCACGACGGTCACACTCCGTCACAGCAGCGGGATATAAATGTGAATTTTAGCCTCCATAATGGGCAAAGACAGATATTATGACAGGGATGATGAAGTAATGGATGCTTGTGTTAAAGGTGAACATTGTCAGCACTTGTATATGATCAGACAGGATTCCTGGTCAACCAGGAGCACTCCTGATTGGCTGGGACCCTCGTGTGTCCATGGAGATTCATGGCTGACCTCGTCTTGGACTCCGCTGCTACTGGTCAGCTTGTTGCCGTCAGTGATGGCAATTATGATGGCGGGTTCGAGGAAAAAGGGATTCCTGCCCTGTAAAAAAAAAAAAAAGAAGAGAGAAAAATGGGTTATGTACTGAATTGGATATAATCACAATCAATCACCGCCAAATTTCAAAATAAAGCGCAACAGCAGGCAAAGCAGCAAAATTTAAAGTAAAGGACAATAATAACAATGCAGACCAAAAAGCAACATTCATATTTAAATTGGTACTTGTGTATTTAGAGCATTTAAATGTCTGAGGCAAAAATAACAAGTGTAGATAAAGTATCATTATATAGATAACTTACAGGGGATCTATTTTTAAGTGAGAGGGTGTGAGAGAGATCCTTAACCTATGGGAATAATAAATAGAAACAGTGCAGCCTGCAGGGAGGGTGCAGACTGACTACATCAACACCTCTCCAACAATAACAAAGATTGTGTGTGTGTGTCTGCAGCGTACTCTCACTCCCTATTTCTCCACAATGGCACGGCGCATTACTTGAAGGATCTATCGAACCTCTCTCCTCCCAGACCGAACAATATTTCATGACATCAGCACTTCACGCTGATATAAAGAAACTCGAACTGCGGCGCATTCATCACTGTGAGGGATTTTCTTGAGCTCGCCGAAACAACTTAGTGAGTTCACAGTGTAAACGTTGAGGTAACAGTACTGTAGCATGAGGAGTGCTGTCAGCAGAGAAACGGTAACGTAGACTTCTCCTTAAAAATAATAAAAAAGGCCACCTTGTCCTGCTGCACCTCTCAACCCCGACAGTACAGACATTATTAATGGATACGGGCTCACTCAGTTTGGGATTTGCCCTGCAGGCCGTGGTTTTTGCTGAATGATAGATTTGTCCAGTTACATAAACAGGCCAAAAGTAAATAGGATACTACCGAGACCTACCATGGGGTATCCATGACAACCCAGCACTTTTTCCTACCCAAAAATCCCTTTATGATATTGGGTACCTCCTTAGCATGCTAATGAGTTAGGATGAGGCCAAGTCTAGTGATGATTATATTGCTGCCTTTGACTGGCAGAACAGCTAAATACAAAAAATCAAGTGGAATACAAGTTTGATTTTGGGACATCGGTCCATATTGGCAATACAGTACAACATAATTGACTGTCCAGCTGTGGTCCTGTAGACTTGTTCGCTCTAGTCTGGCCGGACAAGTGTTCTCCGTCTATGCAGTCAGCTGTTGCTCCGTTCCGAAATGGCAGTTTTCCAGGTCTGCTAACACAATGAGACTAATGGAGATCCAATGAGGCCTTGTCTATCACCCAGGCTGCCGTGTTCATTTCTGATCAACCCCCC